>PVKA01014166.1:12297-32824 GCA_004027165.1 Ctenomys sociabilis | reverse complement strand
TAAAATTGCACACTATTTTGGATAAAACTCTCCATTTAACAGAAAAGTTTAAAAATAAATTCTAAATTAAAAGTGTAATGCTATATGATATCCTAACTACCATTGTATTACAAATAAGTGCTCTTAAAAAAATAACTGTTCTGAAGCATGGAAAAGTCTTTAAAAAAAAATTCTGTGAGCCGGGTGTGGTGGCGTAGGCCTGTAATCCCAGCACTCGGGAGGCTGAGGCAGGAGGATTGTTGTGAGTTCGAGACCAGCCTGAGCTACAAAGTGAGTGTAAAGCCAGCCTGAACTGCATAGTGAGACCGTCTCAAAAAGAAAAAGAAAAAAAAAAAAAATCTGTGAAAAACCCATTACTATAGATTTTTTTTTTTTGCAGAACCAGGGATTAAACTTAGGCCCCTGCACTTGCCAGGGAAGCGCTTATTCTACTGAGCTATCTCCTCAGACCCTCCATTACTATAATTTAAATCATTAATCTAAATAAGCAAATTTAAGGGATACAAATCCATCCTCTAAGTACTGTTTAAAATACTGCTTAATAATTTGATAAAAATATAAGCCTTTGCACAGTTTATCTTTGTAGTATACCAATAATCAAATAGATTTAATGAACACGTACAGTTCCAGAAAGGACATCATGGGGGCAACAGTTGAGAAGGTGGCTCTTGCATACTCTGTCATCACTGAATTTGATTCGCTGACGAGTAGTGTCTCCTGTAATATAGAAAAGTTAATAGCATACAAGGTTAGACAACTGGAAAATACTTATTTTCTGAGAGCCCTAGTATCACTAGCTTTTTATGTGTGGCTATATACACACACATTTATAAATCAGGTCAAGAGGGATTAGCTTTTTTATAACATCCTATAGAAAGACTACTTTAGACAACATGCAGTTGCAGTATGTGTCCTGCACATGTAATTCAAACAGTCAAAGTGGGAAAGCAATGCATTCTGTTAAATAGAATACTTCAGGAAAGCATAGGATTTTAGAGCAGGAATGGACTTTAAAGTTTATCAAGTCCAACTCCTTCATATTGCAGATGAGGAAAACTGAGGCCCCAAGAGGTTAAGCGATTGCAGCAGACCCACTAAGAGAGTTTCTACTGAAATACACTGTTCCCTTCTTGACAGTAAGCATTGATTTATTTTGTAATTATTTACATTAATTGAAAAACATAAAAAGTAATCTTGCAAACATTGCATACACACTGCGAATCCCCACTGAACCCCAGACGCCATTTCTTCCACTATTTTGTTCCAGCTGAAGTGTCTCCCTTTTGCTGCTAGGAGGAGTTAGAGGGTAGAATAACGCACTTAAGAGCGTACAAACCTGGAAGAAGGACTTACACACCAGTCAAACAAAGGCACATTGCCTAAATGAAATGTTAACTTTCTAATGCCTCCAAAGGTTCCACAGCTCCAAGTTTTATGTGGTCTGTGCTATATACTGCCAAACTGGGTACATTTACATTTATTGTCTTCATATAAAACAAAACACCTAAGCAACAGAAGCATCCAACCTGCTTATCAAATATGGTATCTACTCAAAATTTTAAAGAATCTAAGAAAAAGAAAGGTAACTAGCTCTGATAACAAAATACATCTATATTTTGTTTAGAATCTGGGGGGGAGAATTCATAAGATGTTTCCTTCTACAGA
This sequence comes from Ctenomys sociabilis, assembly GCA_004027165.1. Taxonomy (NCBI): domain Eukaryota; kingdom Metazoa; phylum Chordata; class Mammalia; order Rodentia; family Ctenomyidae; genus Ctenomys; species Ctenomys sociabilis. Next base: position 31,159 of record PVKA01014166.1, on the reverse strand, counting down.
AAATGATAAGCCCTAAAAAAGTGTTTTATTTTAGCCTTAAATTGGTATCATCATTAATGAATGAAAACCTACTGGTGAATTACTGAAGCAAAAACTATTGGTACCAAGAGATCATACTCTATAGCTGACAATGCCTGGAACATTCCAAAAACTTTCATCTAAGGAAGTGATTCAATCATTCAGATTCATTTGTGTTTTTACAGGTAACAAGGCTAAAATTTTACCTTTCAAATATTGGTATACTGAAGAGCTTAAATTTGATGAATGGGGTCCAATTTTGTTCAAATTACTTTAACTTGGTTAAAAATAATTTTCTACAGGGTATACACATTAAAAACAAAAATGTACAGTTAAAACAATAGCTTCAGAGCAGTTCAACAATAGGTTTTCTAGAAGCTAGTCTCTAGTAGGTTATTTTTGACACAATTTGGAATAATCCATTTAGTGTTCACGCCTGCTACTATAATAAAGGTTATTTGATGGTCCCTTTTTCCTTTTAAACACAACTGCTTTTGTTCCACATTCATTAACACATCTGAAAAGTTAGTGATAACTCACGGCTCGGCGAATGCGGGGCCTTTCTGACACTCCCTTGCAGATTGAAGTAGGCAGGCATAGATACATTGAACCTTTACAAATAAAACAAGGGGCCAGATTGTTCAGTTTGTATAGAATAGACTCTGCCAGCAATTTCAATACAGCATCTAGAAGTACATGTTGACTGAAGATTCTTGTATATGAAAACAAAAGTGAACAAAATCAAAGTGTATTAATTCTTTTATAATACTGATTTAACAAGTGTAACCCTAGAGAAGATACCTAACCACAAGTAAAACTCCAAGGCCAGCTAAAGTGTTTTTTCTTTAAGTTTTTTAAAAAGTATATTTATCAAGACTATTAAGTACCTCAACTTCATGCTAGGATGGCACTGTGATAAGTTCACACCAGAACGCCTAAGCTACATAGTAGAAGCTTTCTGTTTCCTACCAGTTAAAGAAAAAAATATTTATGATTTAAATCTGTACCCTAACCCTAATTGTGTTAAGTACTTTGAATGTGAAAAAAAATAAATAAATTAGGAAAACAAAAACCAAAACCTATATCCAGGAATCCCCTTGCTACAGGTATTTAAGTTCTTTAGCAATACACAGTGTTTGGTAAAAACTATGACTCAAAGGTATAAGCTTAGAATAGGGTATAAAGCCTTAGAATAAAATGAAGATTTGGAAAGTTTTAAAAATCAAACATTTCCTCTACTAGGTTGACTTTCTGCCTAAGAAATTATGTTAAATCTAATACTAGGGTATATGTGCCCTGAAGACACTATCTGCTAAAGTATGAACTGCAAATATGAAGAGAGCAAAGAGTAGCCATGATGAACTTTTTAAAAAGAAAAACAAGTCTATAAATCAAAAGGCATTTAAAACTAACACCTCACTACAAAGTGAATGGCTGCTCCATAAACATCTGGTAACTGTAGCAAACAATAAAAGGGCCATTAAGTATCAACCATTATAGAAATCCTCAATGAAACAATAAACCTAATAATTCAAATTCAGAAATACTAAGCAAGGGACTCAGCAAGTGATGATCTGTTCACTGGGATGTTAATTCTATTTAAAAAACTTAAAAGTTACATTTTAATATAATTTGTCTACAATGCAGTATTGAATAAATGTATATAGGTTTATGCCACAGAAGTATAATTTGGTTAAACTAACACAGAATTTCAAAATAAAAATATTGGTAGTTTTAGTTTCTGTCAAAATATCTGGCCCAAACCATGTTTTTCAAAAGAAACTAGCTAAAATAGCACCCCTAAAAAAATAAAAATAAAAAACTACAAACAGAACAAATATGAAAGAAAGCTCCTTAAAACAAAAGGAAACACTTTAACAACTCAATGCACTTCATGGGGAGGGGGTACATACAACCACATAAAAATAACCTAAATTGTGTGAGCCATTACCCTAAAGAACTTCTCATAGAGCAGCTAAAAAAGAAAACCTATGGGAGAAAAACTTGCCCTATTACACTGACACTGGCTCCAAATCACAGAATCCAACCTCTCTGTGATTCTATTCTCTGTGCCAGGCAATGGAGAGCAGAAGACAAGCACTGTTCTACCCCCCAAGAAGCCCAGACTTTGGTAGAGAAACAGAATACGTAACCATTAGTGTGAAATGGGTATTTTAAATATAGTAATTTAAGTAATTTTAAGACCAGAATGACCTTCAGCAACCAGAGAGGTTGGGAAAGGCTTCATGTAGTCAGTGAAGCCAAAATTTGAAAGACAGACAGTACTCAGAACAAAGGAAAAGAGAAGACTATTCCACACGGAAGTAATATCTCTGTCAAAACTGATAGGCAAGAAGGTTTGAGAACAGTAAACAAACTACATTTGGATTTGGCAAATAGCTGCATGTAGGAGAACAGCAAAATTGGGACCAGAATATATATTCCAGGGGTAATTTTTTTTAAGGGGTAAATTTTTATTTTATTGTTTTGCAGAACCAGGGTTTGAACTCAGGCCCATGTGCTTGCCAGGGAAGTGCTTATTCCACTGAGCCATCTCCCGGGACCCTAATTTTTTTTTTTTTGCAGAACCAGGGAGTGAACTCAGGCTCTTGTGCTTGCTGGGCAAGCATTTATTCTACTGACCTATCTCCCCAGCCCCTCAGGGGTAAAATTTTATTTATTTATTTATTTATTTATTTATTTATTTATTTATTTATTTATTTTTACAGGGCCAGGGATTGAACTCAGGCCCTTTTATTCTACTGAGTCATCTCCCTGGCCCCCTAATGTCTTTATTTTTTAATCCAGATTTTTGGTATATAGACAAAAACTTTTAAAAATTTTCTAACGCAGCAGAAATGAGGTCAAATTATTCAAGTCAACAACAACCAAAAAATTGTCCTACCTAAACATAGTAGACTCTGTCCTAGAGCCTCCACAATAATTAATTAGGCTTAGCAGATACTACAAGGCCAAGTTTTTAAGAATTAGAATTTGATTTAAAACTTTAGCAGACAAACAGCATTTGAATGGAAGCACCAAAAGGTCTATTAATCTATTAATGTTTCTTATCCAACATTAACTATCCTCAAAGTTACAACTCTCTTGCCTCCTTCTTTTGTTCAACCCTTTATGGATATTATGAATTATAACCTTTATGTTGAGACTACTTGAGGTATACAGTAAAAACTGGCCTTGTTAGTTATTTCTATATAGGTCTTTAGCCAACATAATAGAGCCTGAGGTGATATTGAGTCAGACAGCTTCATTTGGGGAATACAAACAGGCCAATCTAAAAGAGGACTCCTATCCAAACTACTCAATACCCCTATTCTCAAAATCCCCTTCAATCACTTGGGAGAGAAAAGTAACTCCATTATATGTAGAAATTCTGCTTTTTATGGTCCTGTCTTTTCTGAAACTGACTTAAATTTTAAGAGTTAACAACTTAAAACCTTAACCTAGATGGCTATCTCACACTGTACAAGGTGCATGCTATTTTCCAGACATCCACCCCCCTCCCTATGACCACCCACCCTCTCCCACCCATACAAACAATAAACCAAATTAACTTTCACAGATTTAGATGCTATTTTAAAAACATCAAAATTTTACTTTACCCATTCTCTCCGATGCTCCCTGTATTTTTTAAAGCTGTGAGTGGATGACCATGCTATGTGATCAACAACTGTGAAGGCTAAGCAAAAGTGAACTGAGTTTAGTATTATAATTTCAAAGAAAACCTTAAAAGTTTGTAATATTCGACATAATATATATGCAGAATCCTATCTTACTGCATATTATCAGGCACTAATGGCAAGCAATTTATAAAGGCAATCAATACTTCTTTTGTACAGAATTAGTTTATAGCTTAGCTTAGGGAAAGCAAAAGAAATGCCAACAGCACATGAAGCAATGGAAGCATCCCCATATCTGTGAATGAGGCCAAGAAGGGAGTCCCTCCCACATTTTCCAGTTTAACAACAAAATCCCTCCCCAAGGACAGACATTTTAGAGGCCAAATGTCACAGATGTCTTGAAACAAAGCAGGTTCTCTCCCTCAGAAATAAGATCCACATCCTTTCAATGATAGGAAAGCCAGACCTAAAAAGAGAAGTACAGAACTGACAGCTTAAAGCTGTGGCCTCTCTGAATCTTTAAGACGCCAAATGTAGAGAAATGTTCCTTTCCTATTACCAATTCTTCCAATACGTGGGAATTACAAAGAGACTCATGGACAGTTTCTAGTCTACCCCAGGGCACAAAGACCTTAAGAAATGTACAACTAAACCTTCATGTAGATACAAAGTAAAAACAGATGAGAACTGCTGTCTGGTGATTGTATACACTAAGAAACCAGCTTGGTCATCCTTACACTTCCCTCACACCTCTTCACCAACTGCACAAACTATACCACCTTTGTTGATCCTTTAGACACCTCTTGTGAGTAATCTTTAAACGAAAGGGAATAAAAAACTTTACTATTTCTTTACTCCCAGCCATTCAAGTTATAGGGTTTATTTCATAAAAAAAGGAATCTCCACTGTGTCTTTATACAACTACAAATGTTTTGATTTTATGGTTTGATATTTGTATTTCTCAGACATGTATTATGACAGTCACCTTGCAACTGTAATATTACGTAAATCAAGTGATTTTTTTCCCCTAAATTTATAGTCATGTAGAGAGGGCCAGCCAAATAGCTCAGCGGATTAAAGCACCTGCAAGCAGGCCCAGGGGCCAAGGCTTCAATCCCAGGGCCTGCCTCCTGGCCCTGCCCCCATGGTACACTGAGACAAAAATTTGAAACTAGGCAATTGAGACTGAGCATGGTGGTGTATGCCTATAATCCCAGCACTTGGGAGGCTGTAAACAGGAGAATCACTACACATCCCGATCTAGTAATAAGACCTTGAACACTCTGCAGACCTTTCCCTAAAATACAGGAAAAAATAAAAATAAAAATAAAAAAAATAATAATAATAAGGGCCCAGGAAGATAGATCAGTGGAGTAAGTGCTTGACTGGCAAGCGCAGGGTTCTGAGTTCAATCCCCAGTCTCTCACACACACACACACACACACACACACACACACACACACACACATTAATAAATATAGTCATGTAGAATAATAATAGTGGCTTTTCTGACCTCCAAAATATACAAACAAAAGCCAGGCGTGGTGATACATGCCTGTAATCCAAGCACTCAGAAGGCTGAGGCAGGATTGTTGTGAGTTTGAGACCAGCCTGAGCTACAAAGTGAGCTTAAGGCCATCCTGAACTGCATAGTGAGACCCTGTCTCAAAAAGACAAAAAAAAAAAAAAAAAGATACTACCCACTTCAGAAAGTTTATCCCTCTTAATCCTTTGGTGAACATGGTCCTATAGATTTATAATCACAAATAGGTCTATATTACCCCTGCCATAATCCCCATAAGCTCAGTGTTTTAAATACAATGTTCATTGGAGAAAAACTTTGCAAAAGAAGTTCATCCTTGTTAGAGCTGAACAAATACTGCCTTTAAAGTTAAAAAAAAAAAAAAAAAAAAAAAAAAATTCAGCCTTTGTATCAATGAAAATCCATTTAAGAAAATTTTATTTTAAAAAAAGAGTGGGAAATACCCCAGGTAGAAGAAAAAATATATAGGTCTTTAAGAAGTAACAGAGGGGGCTAGGGAAATAGCTCAGTAGAGTACGTGCTTGCCTGGCAAGCGCAGGGTCCCGAGTTTAATCCCAGGTCTCGCAAAAAAAAAAAAAAAAAGATAACAGAATAGTCCAAAAACACTCAAGTAGCTACAGTCTGAGGCACTATTTACTCTGTCACAAACTCATCTTGTCTCATTACACAAGCAATCTTGCCATCTGGCAAGAATTGAGGCCACTGTTCTTTCTGGGGGTACTTCCTTCTCTCAGGATTTAAGAGAGCCACTAGGAAAGCCTGACTCTTTCTTCCTTTTTGAGACAGGGTCTCACTACACAATTCAGGCTGGCCTTGAGCTCATTTTGTAGCCCAGGCTAGTCTTGAACTCACAATGATTCTCCTGCCTTAGTCTCCCAAGTGCTGGGACTCCAGGTGTGCCCTACCACATCAGGCTAAGCCTGACTATTTACTTAAGAATGAAGTTTAAAAAGATCATGTAGAATTTAAGGTAAGTGTCCTTTAAAAATGCAACCTGCTAGGCCAATGAGATAGCTCAGCGGTTTAAAGCACTTGCTTAGGCAACCTTAAGCAGGCACAGTGGACTGTAGTTCAATCCCCAGCACCACATGCCATGTCAGCCCTGCCCTCAAGGGTGGGCTGAGCCAGCCAAGAAAAGCAACCTGCTCAATTTTGTATTTTGATACTCGGGCAGAACTGCAATTCTCATAATTGTACTTTGAGTACCTGACACCTGCTATCACCCAAAATTTTCAATGTACAAAATTAGAGGTAATGAAAGCTATCTTAGGGGCTGAGGAGATGGCTCAGTAGAGTAAGCACTTCCCTGGCAAGCACAAGGTAGAATAAGTGCTTCCCTGGCAAGCACAAGGGCCTGAGTTCAATCCCCAGTTCTGCTAAAAAAAAAAAAAAAAAAAAACAGAAAGAAAGCTATCTTTAACTATCAAGTAAGAACTGAGAAGAAAAAGAAAAAGTGAGTGACTGGCTGACTTATTAAATTATCTGTTAAAAAAGACTGGTGGCTGTGATTTAAAAATTATATATATAAACACAAGGAAAGTCTCCCCAAAACTAAAGCCAACAAAAGCAAAGAAATGGAAAAGAGAATACTAAACACATAAGTGAAAACCTAATGATAAAGTTAAAATGAAAAATCATCATGAAGGAGACATTAGCCTTAAAAACTAAAACACAGAAGTACTGTGTTACACTGAAACAGCAAATTCATAAAAAAGTCTCTTGGGGAAGGATATAGACAGTGAAGGGAAACTCAAACTATTTGTAATACTTCATTCACTTCTTTAAATGTCAAAACTATAATTCATTTGAGTTTAATTATACTTTGTGCTTTTTTTTTCTTCAGAACTAAGGATTGAACCCAAGGTTTCACGCATTCTAAGCAAGTACTCCACCACTGAACTACACCCTCAGGTCTCATTAAATGCCCATGCTGGTCTCTAACTTTCAATATTCCTGCCTCAGCGTCCCAGCTAAGTAGGATTCTAGGCCAGCACCTTCACACCAGGCTCCTTCATAATTTCCAAAAACTTTGAAATTAGGAACTTACTAAGCAGTATCACAGGATCCATTGCTTAAAAATACATGTAACTGTGTTAATCTCCATTCCCCATTACATTTATTGTACCTCTAGGATTATTTTATTATTGTGTCAAAAGAGCACAGAATGTGTCCATAATTCTAAGGAAAGGAATGACAAAAGAAAGTCAGCCATCTGGAAATACTAAGTAAAATAAGACTCTACTGCTATCAAAAAAAAAAAAAAGATTCTACTGCTATCAATAACTACTACACCCTACGACACATCAACCAATCCATACATATACCACCACTGGTGGAAGTATTCCCTCTAATGCCACAGGCAAATTAAACTAACACAGCAATGTTTCACAATAATAATAAATGGTTTCTACACTGAGGTTAGGACTAGGATCAGCTTTCCTAGGAATCACAGCCTGCTCTGTTCCCATCCATTATGCACAATCATAGCCTCTCTCCCTGTTTTTGTTTTTTGAGACAAGAGCGTTGCTACATACAGTTCAGGATGGCCTTGAACTCACCATGTAGCCCAGGCTGGCCTCAAACTTGTATCAATCCTCTTTATTATTATTTAATTTTTATTTTTTAAAGCTGGCTCAGCCCACCCTGGGGCAGGGCTGGTGCAGCATTTGGTGCTGGGGGGGGTCCCCTGCGCCACCCCCCCTAAGCTTGCCTAAGCAGGCACTTAAGACTGCTGAGCTATCTTGCTGGCCCCTCAATCCTTTTATGTTAGCCTCCTTAGTTCTAGAATTACAGGTGTAAGCCAACATGCCGAGCTCCTCCCCCTCAAAAAAATTTTCCCCTTCAATTTTTATTCCAGAATTCTCTTCACATTCTGCTGTGGAATTGGTTAATGAAATCCCATAGCACCAGTGATTACCATGGAGTAAATCACTAAAGGAAAGGTAAGAAATCAAGCTAAATAAGGTAGCTCACAGTGGTGATCTTTTAAAATTGCCTCATTAATTAGTATTCTGACTAGTCATTTCTACTTAGAAGTTTGGATATATACAGCTCAATAACTCTCTTCTCAACTTTCTTCTAATACTAGAACAGTGTTTCCAAAGTATGGAATTTACACAAAAGAAAATGAGAGTTATGTGATTTTATCAACTAGATATTTTAAACACAATTCGGTAAGAAAGTTATTTGCCATGATTATGACACAAAAAAAAGTTTCTATCTGGCAATACGTATGATATACCTCACAAACTAGTACACAGAAAACATTAAGTGACAAGAGTCATTAACTTAAATTTTCAGAAAGTGAGTTAACAAAAAAATATAAATAGAAAACTATTCAAAAATAGTAAAGATAACATTTGGGAAACATTTATTCTAGAACAATGTTTCTCAAAATTTAATGTGCATCAGGATCACTTTTATGGAAACAGAATCCCACCATATAGTTCAGGCTAGCCTCAAACTCAGCCATCCTGCCTCAGCCTTCTGAGTGCAGGGATTACAGGCATATGCTGTCAGACTCAGCTGGTAGAACACTTCTTAAATCACAGATGGTTGGCCACATCTCTAGAACTTTTGGTTCACTAGGTGGGCCTAATAATTTACATTAAGAGGTGATACAGAGGTTGCTGGTTTGGGAACCTCAGTGCAATAGTGACTACAAAATTTTTTTAAAAGTATAAGAAATATCTCAGGCTTGGTAGCCATCTTATTCTACAATTATTCAACTCTGCTGTGGACAAAGTAAAGCAACCATGAAAGTACATATATTAGTGAGCACGATCATGTTCCAATAAAATTTTATTTACAAAAATTAAGCAGCCACAGACAGGCCCTTATCTAATATCAAGCAATTGAGAAGGCTATTTTTTTTTTTTTTTTTTTTTTGTCTTTTTGAGACAGGGTCTCACTATGCAGTTCAGGCTGGCCTTAAGCTCACTTTGTAGCTCAGGCTGGTCTCGAACTCACAACAATCCTCCTGCCTCAGCCTCCGAGTGCTGGGATTACAGGCATGCGCCACCATACCTGGCTGAGAAGGGTATATTGTATAACCTAATAGTGGCAGAAAACACAGTACAGAACTAGGCACTGTATACTACACATACTACCAACTATCGACTACTAATGAGAAGCAAAGGTTTGGAAGGATGACTCTGAAAGAGATAATTGATGTCTGCAGAAATCTGAGATTTCAGCTAGACATGGAGCACACCTATAATCCCAGTACTCAGAAGGCTGAAGCAGAAGAATCCCTGTGAGTTGGGGCAGACTGAGCTACACAGTGAATTCAAGACTATCCAGAACTATACAGCAAGACCTTGTCTCAAAAAAAAAAACAGAACTAAAAAAAAAAAAAAAAAAAGAAACATGAGATCTTTATCATATTCTAAACACATGAAAATAGATTCAGCAAAGGCAGCTGATTAACTAAATTCTGTTCACGCTGGAGTCAAATAGATCAAACATCAGTTGTACAGAGTTCACAACTAAACTTGAAAATATAGATCAACATGCAATGTTTTACAAAATAAAGACTCTTTTATCCAGCCAATGTTAAATAGCAAAACACGACATTTATTCAGTTGTCAGATCTATGTTTATTTTCTTTAATAGTTTTAAGTTATTCAGTTAAAATAAAAATGGGCCACTATATATTCTGGCCTGCAATGGCTTGCTCTAACCCTGCAGACTATACTTCTTTTCCTACTTTTCCTTGTCCCAACCAAACTCGCTCTCCAGAGGCTGTTTCTTTTCCTAACTTTAATAAAGCTGTGCTACTGCTAAAAACAAAAACATGATGCTATAAACAATCTTTTTATTTGTATGTAAGTGCTAAAAGCCACAAGGTTTCTGCCAGAAGCTTATCCTTTTACTCTCTCACTTCCCAGCAACATATTGCAACTTCCCTTCATCATCTCAATCCATACAAATTCTTAGCAGACTGATTAAATTGGGTAGAACTGTGAAATTTCCCTCAAAAGCTGTGAGCTATAAGAATTCAGTGTACTTAAAAGCACTTTTCTCAAATCCCACTTCTAAGGAGTATCTGTCTCAACTTCCCTAGCTTTGCCCACACCTACTCACCTTCAGTTTTAAGCCACCTACTTATCTTCTCAGTACACTCCTTGCCTGAACCCTCAGTAACTTCAAGCTTCTAGGCTTACATGAAACACTTGTTACTGAACCCTGATTCAGTAACTCTGACCTCCACCTAGGAGACCTACATGCCTCTGAACTCTAACATCTTACCTAAACTAGATCTTCAAAGTATCATTTGTTGCTTATAGAGCTTCTACAAAAATAGGCAAAATAATTTTTCTGTTTTTATTGATCCTGGGTATTAAGCCAAGGGCCTCACACATGGGAGGCAAGGGCTCTGCCACTAATCTTCACATCTATAAAATTTTTCTTTCTTGAGACAGGGTTACTATGCAGCTCAGGCTGACTTCAATTGCATAGCAATTGTCCTGCATCAACCTGCCAAGGGCTGAGATTACAGTTGTGTATCACCACACCTCCCCTAAAATTTATTTTTTCTTACTTTTATTTTTTTAATGTATTTGGTTGTTACATGGTCTCAATATGCTGCTCATAGTGATCCTCCTGTTTTCAGCCTCCCCAGCACTGGGATTAGAGGTGTGCTCCACCACACCTGGACTCTGGTCAACTCATTGTACCTGGGGACTGGCCAACATAGCATATGGTGTGGGGGATTGAACCCAGTCCCTATGCTTGCCTACAGGCACTTAATCTACTGAGCTATCTCACCGGCCCTAAAATTTCTTAGGGTTAAAGAACTCACAAAGACTAAGATATATCCCATTATTGCCAAAAATGTTTTACATTAATGGCTATGCCTCCTTCACTTAAAATGAATGATCCAAGGGGAATAAAGAATGGCTTATAGCTGACCAAGAAATAAATAAGGTTATTAAGTTAATGAGAGAAAATTAAGAGAAAGTTCATTTAATGTTGATGACAAGTCAAGGAACACAGGTTACAGTAACAATCTCATAAAGAACAAAACCCATTAAAGGAAACACAACCACTTGTACAATGCCAAGAAGTAGGAAATGACAGGAAGAGAGGGAGGGAGGAAAGAAGAGGGAAAGGGAGAGGGAGGGAAGGAAAGAGGAAGATGTGGGGGGGAGGGAAGAAGGGTGGGAGGGAAAAGGTAGGAAGGAGGGAGGGAGGGACAGTATTTGTCTTTGATGCAAGAATTTCAGTGGTAAGTCAGATATTACTAAACTTCTATTAGGAACAGCTAAAATTACTTTCTGAAATGATTTTCCTAGGTGTTTTTTTTTTTCTTTTTTTTTTTTTTTTTTGCAGAACTAGGGATTGAACTCAGGACCTTTCTATTGAGCCATCTCCCCAGCCCCCATTCCTAGGAATTTCTTGAATAAATTTTCAATTTTGTATTGCACAAACTATCATTATGTAATTGATCAACAGGACTATGTTTATAGCCTTTATTAATTACATAAGTATAGCATACATTTTAGTAGTATTACTGTTAAACAGAGCTAAATTCATTTGAAAGTTTTAACTTGTCCAAACTAGTCCCTAACCATGGACAACTGATGATCCTGTAAGATTCTCTCCTGTAGCCTACCTTAGTCTACACAGGTTTAGGGAACACACTATCATCACTTGGCTGTTTCATCCTCAAGAGATAATCTGTGCTCTCATTTAAAGTAATTAATGGGCCGGGGAGATGGCTCAGTAGAATAAGTGCTTGCCTGGCAAGCACAAGGGCCTCAGTTCATCCCCGGTTCCACAAAAAAAAAAAAAGTAATTAAAAGATGTGAACACTAATCTGTAAATTTAGGGTATTATTTATCCCACTTTGCTTCATTCCTAATCTCTAGAACCTTCCCAGGTCTTTCTGGGATCAAAAGGGTTCTTATGTATCTAACTATGTACATTGGCAAAAAGGATTTCACTAAGACATTCTTGCAATTACTCTAAACCAATCAAAATGAGCAAACTGTATGAGTGCGCTTGATTTTTCCTGTGTGGCTCCTCCCTACTATCAAATGGAATATGTTCAGAGAAAAGAATCTTGTTTTACTAGTGCTGATAACTAAAACAAAACATTTATAAAAATATAACGAACCTTAAACTCAAGATAAATTATTAGTAACATCTACTTATGGTTCCTCCCTTAAAAAAAAAAAAAAAAACTTTACTTTTTGACATTTTTAGTACAACAAGAAATTTAGTTTCCCACAACAACTTACAGATTTAAGGCAAAAAAGTTTAAGTGACTTACCCAAGGTTACAATTAGAGACCAGATCTCCTGAATCTCAGCCCAGTGCTCTTTCCTTAGCCCATGATGCCTTATTAGAAAAATCCAAATACAGTCAGACCCCTAGTTACATGGGTATGAGTTACACTGATTCACATATACAAACTTTATATAGTGTGACCAATGTTTCAACTCACGCGGTACCCTGCTTCCATTTATGCAGTATGCCAGGCATCGGCACGATTTTCAGTGGCACACAGGCGGTTGCCACCACCAGGGCCCTAGGCAAAATTGCAAAGAAGGCAAAGTTTGTCTGTGGCCCTCCCACCTCCCTTATGCATTCCTCTCCCACCTCCTAATTGCACCCCTGCCCAGCCTCCCGGCACCATCATGCTACCCTCAACTGCCAAAGCCCCCAACCTGCACCACTCACCAAATCCTGTCTCTCTGGCTGTGCCCAATGACCCCAAATTATCTCTGCCTGCCACCAAAATCCCTATTCCTGAGGATTCCAGTGAAACAGAGATAAGCCACATGGTTAACTTTTAGGTAACTCAAGATAAGATACAACAGACTTTTATCTCCAAAGACTTTTTATAAAGGTACTAAGTAAAATCTTGGGAAGGAGTGGAGAAATCTTTCAGAAAAGGGGAGCAACATGCTCTCAGAGCCCTGAACTCTTAAGCCACTTCAGATTCTTTCAGATAGGGCACTAAATGTTGAGGGGGTTATTGCCACCTTGAGTTCCACTACCCAAAAGCAGAGTAGCAGCTTTATACCTAGTCTCTCTTATTAAAAATAAACAATGAACAAAGCTGTCTGAAATCCCCTCCTTACCTACCTTTGTCACCTCTCCCACCTCCTAGATCCCCATTTCCACCTCTTAGAGCCAAAGACACCCAATGGCATCCCCCAATATGCTGTTTGTGTCCGACACAACACTTTCCACTATATGGTTTCAAAGTACATGATGTTATCCACTGATGGGTCCAAGCTCCCCTATCCCTGGATAACCTGAAGTTGACTGCTAAAAAAAACATAATCCTAAATTAAAGATCCTCAATTTTAAAATCAAATACATAAATTCATTAAAAAATCTAGTGATAAGGAAAAGACTACACTGATTCCTGTATCATAAAAGAACTCTGGTTCTGCCAAAAAAATAAATAAAACATAAAAGAACTAATTTAGGAATCAAAAAATAATTCTTTTCCTTCAAAGTGGTATGTTTTTTACTTTTGACCCAGCACAGCAGTGAAAATCCAATCATTTCACCTAAAAACAGTACTATGGTCGGCTGGTAAATGTGAATCTATTCATAAAAACTTATCTGATGGTTAAAAAATATCCAGTAACATGAAGGCTGGTGTGGTACCCCACAGGTAATCCCAGCACTTGGGGGGTTTGGGGAAGAGGATCTTCAGGAGTTCAAGGCCAACCTGGACAACACAGATACTCAGGACCAGCCTGAACTACAAAGTCTGTCTCAAAAAAAAAAAAAAAGAATCCAGTAACAAACATAAAATATGTAAATTTACTTGTATACAAACCAGAAGGGATCTTAAGAAATCCAGCTTTCTACTGGAAATAGAATACACCAAAATATATAAACACATAAATATAAGTTCAACTTTGCAATACTAGATGACTAGTATAGAAATATATCAGGTGATGGTTATCTTCAACTTCATTACCCTTCCAGTAGTAAGAGGAAACCCAGCTGGCCACACATCAAGTTCAAAGCCAGTCTGGGCTACACAGTGAGTTCAAGCTCAGCCTGGACTGCATAGCAAGACCTGTCTAAAAAATAAATAAATAGAATAAAAAAGGAAATCCAATCTGCAGAAAATATCAAAAACACTATCCATCAAGGTTTAAAGGATCATGATCGGGGCTGGGGAGATGGCTCAGTGGAATTAAGTGCTTCCCTGGCAAACGCATGGGCCCAAGTTCAATCCCCGGTTCCACAAAAAAAAAAAAAAAAAAAGATCATTATTATAAAGATTACAGGGCACAGTGACACATGTCTGTAATCCTAGCATTTGGGAGGCTAAGGAAGGATTGCTAAAAACTCCAGGTCAGCCCGGACTACATAATGAGTTCAAGGCTAGTCGGAAGTACATGGCAAGACACTGACTCAAAATTGAAAAAGGTGGATTATCCTCTTCTCTTAAAAGAGTTTGGATTAGCTGGGTGTAGTGGCCCATATCTGTAATCCCAGAACTCAGGAGGCTGGGACAGGAGAATCACTGTGAATTCAAGACAGCCTGGGCTACAATGGGATATCAAGGCCAGCCTGAGCTGCATAAATGAGACCCTGTCTCAAGAAGACCAAAAAAAAAAAAAAACAAGATTCTAGATGAGGCCCCTTCCCAATACCCTCTCTTCTTGTACAGCAATCAATATTAAGACGTGCTGTGCTGCAGTTACAAACCATTCTTATCTAAATGTAAAAAAGATTAACAGTTAAAAAGTTTGAGGAGTCAGGGATATAGCTCTGTGGCTTAAGCCCCTGCAAGTTCTTAAATTCTGTTCCCTGCTACAGAAAAAAAAAAGAAAGAAAGCCGGGCGTGGTGGCGCATGCCCATAATCCCAGCACTCAGGAGGCTGAGGCAGGAGGATTGTTGTGAGTTCGAGACCAGTCTGAGCTACAAAGTGAGCTTAAGGCCAGCCTGAAGCCTGAACTGCATAGTGAGACCCTGTCTCAAAAAGACAAAAAAAAAAAAAAAAAGAAAGAAAAAATTAAAAGAAGTTTATCCACTGAGCCCCACCCCACTGGGGATTGAACCCGGGCCTCTGCACTGAGCTACAGCTCTGGCTTTTTTTTTTTTTTTTTTTTTTTTTGGTGGGGAGGCCCTTGGGGGGAAACATTCTTGCCTAGGCTGAGTTTAAAGTTGCTATCCTCCTGCCTCAACCTCCCAGAGTGCTGGGATTTCAGGCATGCACCCCCACACCCAAATGACTTTTTAATTAATGTTAACTTTCAAAGTTTACTACATAAATAAAATTCATTTTCTTCTCAGCCTTTTCTTCCTCTCTTCACAACCATGAACTGCCCGAATTGCCCATCTACACTTATTTGTCTATATGCTCCCTACAGGGCCTTTAAAAACCTAAAACCCTGAAATGCCATTGTATATATGCATTGCTAAAACATTGCAATAAAATACAGTCCTTGTAACCTCACATATTTTGCTGCTGAGCACTTAATTATAAAAGCTACCAGTACAACCTAAATTTAAGTGTTTTCTAAACCGAACAATTTAAATAACTTGTCAAGAAAAGGGTATTTAAATGGCTACAAAACTACTTGCCCAAACAAGCAACATATAAAAACAAGGATTTTTTGCTTAAGTACTGAACTAAACCTTTCCTTCATGTTGGAATGGATTTAAACTGAATTTGAAAAATACGTTAGGAATTACCATCACTCACAAGAACAGCATTTCATCATTTTATTTAAAAATTCTCTTCATGACAAAGGGTAATCCAACAATTCGTGGCTTTCTATACATATTCTAACCTAAGTGCCTAAAAAGCTCTTTGTTTCCCTCAAGTTGGCTTCACTGGGCATCAAATTTCCAAAATAGTTTTATTTGGGGCGCATGCAAGATTTGTCAATATTTACTGAACAAAGCCTCTATTAAATTGTCTAACAAAATGGAGGTCTCTCAGAAACACAGGCCGTAACACTTTTCTTCTCACAAAATGGGGCCAAACACTCCCACTTCAAGAAACCATGGTTTGGGTCAGATTTTCCATAAAAATGGTTGATTCCGTGGGGCTTCACGGTGCATCTCCGGGACGGGGTTGGCAGTAAAGATTTCCTCCAGACCCAGGAAGGGGAAGGGTGGGGGCTCTTTCTGAATCCTCTGGAGGACCGCCGCGAGAGATGATCCCAAAGCTTCGGTTTAAGGAACTATATCAGGGACGGAAGCTCTAACGGTCCAGATATCAAATCGGCGACAGAACCGGTCGCCCGGCTACGCGCGCGAGACGTGGGCTCTCCCGTTCCAGCCAAGTCAACAGTAAAAGCACAAACTCTCCTTTCAGCCCCAGGCCCCGCCTCGACCCATTGGCAGCAGTTCCCGCCAATCCGCACGGTCGCCGCCCCCAAGCCCGCCTGCCAAATCCCGATTGGATGGGACGGGAGCGGGGGACCGCGTGTTACCAATCTGGGAGCCCCTTACTCAACTGCACTCGTGCGCCCAGGTGCGCTCTCGGACCCCTTCCGTCGTCTGCCCCATCCCCTCCCCCACCCCCAGGGCTCTGGCAGAGGCTTACCGTCCCGGGAGGTGCCCATCAACTGGTCCAGCATCGCGCGCATCTGGGCCTGCGCCGACATGGCGGCGGCGTAGAGGGCGGACGGGCGGGGGTGGGGCGCAGAGCGGCCCTTTCGGGCGGGGGGGATGAGGGGAAGGGGCAGGGGGAGGTACGCTGCTGTCTCGGTCGCCGCCGCCGCTGCCGCCTCGAGGCCTGAGGAAGGGGAGCCGGCGGGGTCGCGGGAGCGTCCGGGCTGCGCTCCTCACGACGAACTGTACGTGGAAGACGGCAGCCTCCGAAAGCGACCCTCGTGCCCTCACTCTCTGTCCTGTTCCAGGAACAGAAGCGACACGGACTAAGCAAGCTCTCGCCTCCAACACCGCCACCCGCCAGAAGCCGTCAGCCCCCCCCGGCTCTGACGCCGCTCGCCGCCACCGTCGCCGCGGCGGGGGCGCGCACGCTCCTCGCGCTGAGCCGTTTCCCGCGGGGGCTCCACCAACTGGCGCCCAACAGCCGCGGCTTTGCCCGCCCCGCCCGGGAGGGGTTCCGCCCTAACGGCTCGCAGGCGCGTGCGGGCGCGCCTCACGCCCCGCCCCTTCCCGGCTATCTCGCGAGATCGGTTTCTCAACCGACTTGGGACGCTCTGCCCAAGGGCTCCAAGGCCTGTGCTCAGGGCTGTGGTGGGGCTCCCTGTGGCCTACGGCGTGCCAAACTAGCGACCCGGGCTCCACTTGGTGAAGTGTGCCGGAGGTTAGCTTGCGGGGATTAAGAGACCGTTATCAGCCCGAACTGGAGCTGCCAGAGCCCCGCGCATAGAGCCGGCCTCTGCTGGCCGCGTCCTAAGGACAGTCCTTGGCCAGATCCCCGCTTGGCGTTTACAAACTTGATAAACTAATAATTTTTCAAGATGGAATGTGGAGCTAGATGCGGTGGCACTTCTGCATAATCCTAGCACTCTAGGAAGCTGAGGCAGGAAGAGCGCACATTCAAGCCTGAGCAATTTAACGAAACTATTGTAACTTCAAAGGATGGGTTGTAAATGTGAAGGCCATGGGTTCAGTTCCTATTGGCAAGAGGTACAAAAAAAGAAAGAAAGAAGACACTTTGTAGATACTTTAAGGGTAGCAATTGCAGAAAGTTTTGCTGCGTTGTAAGTATGTATGCATCACCTTCAGGTTCATAAATCCTGGCTAATGCAGTCAATTCAACTTGAGGATCCTGGGATGTGACTCAGTGGTATTAGTGCTTGACTAGCATGTGTGATGTCCTGTGTTCAATCCTGAGCCACAAAAATTATAACAGTCATACATTAAATGCGCATTTGGTCAATAAAACTTTGTAGTCGTTTTATTTTTAATAATTGAGAGCTAAGGAGATAGCTTGGCGGTCTAAGCATGACTGACTGACAAGCCCAAGGACAAGCTCGATCCAGAGGACCTCATGCTGTGCTGGCCCTGGAACTCGGCATGAGTGCATGCCTGTAATCTCAGAGCTCAGAGGCCGAGACAGGAAGATCACTACCAGTCTGAGCTGTATAGCGAGACCTTGTACCAAATAAAAAAATTTTAAAAAATAATTTAACAAAAACGGCCAGGGGGCTGGGGAGATGGCTCAGTGGAATAAGTGTTTCCCTGGCAAGTGCAAGGGCCTGAGTTCAATCCCCGATTCCACCAAAAAAAAAAAAAAAAAAAAACAGGGCCAGGAAATAGCTCAGCAGATTAAAGCACCTGCAAGCAGGCACAGGGACCAGGGGTTCAATCCCCGAGCCTGCTGTGCCGTCCCCCCCAACCCCCATCCCGTGCTGAGACAGCAATTGAGACTGGGCATGGTGGTATGCACCTGTAATTCCAGCTCTTGGGAGGCTGTAAACAGGCAGATCACTATGAGTCAGATCTAGTAGTGAGATCCTGACCACCTAAAGAGGCTAATGGCAATATTAGAGAAAGGCAATATTGAGGCCAACCTGAGACTTTAGGGAGATCCAGTCTCCCCACCACCAAAAAAAAAAAAAAAAAAAAAAAAGTGTAGCATGGTGACAGACTAGTTCTCTGGCATGTACTAGGTCCTGGGTTCCACCACCAATACCACAAAGGCTCTGAAAGAATGCACTATTATATACAGAATATTATCCTTGAGAAAGTGTCTTA
>PVKA01014166.1:0-12197 GCA_004027165.1 Ctenomys sociabilis | reverse complement strand
ATTCGAGAGAATTATTGCAAAAGTGGCGGAAAGGAAGGGGCTTCTGCAGTACGACGTGGGAACTTAACCACAGAAAGAGCCTGATCATTAGGTCCATAAGCATCTCCAAAGTTATTGCATAAGCCGTGGTGGCACATGCCTGGAATCCCAGCACTCAGGAGGCTGAGGCAGGAGGATTGTGAGTTTGAGATGAGCCTGAGCTACAAGGTGAGCTTAAGGCCAGCCTGAGCTGCACAGTGAGACCCTGTCTCAAAAAGACAGGGGTAAAAAAAAGTTTTCTAGTAGTGCAATGAAGTGGGATAGTTGGGCATTGTGACCCACACTTGTAATTCCAGCACTCGGGAGGCTGAGGCAGGAGGATTTTTGTGAGTTTGAGACCAGCCTGAGCTGCAAAGTGAGCTTAAGGCCAGCCTGAACTATATAAACTATATAGTAAGACCCTGTCTCAAAAAAAAAAAGACAAAGTTATTGCATAGTTCTCCTCATGTATGGAGTAAAACCTAGAAAGCCATCAGTGTGGGCTCTCGGGTAGATGAGAGAAGGCTCCACCTGGGGCCAGGCTGCTCCATGGAAGGCTGCCGTGCTGCTGGCTCAGGCCAGGCAGTTTCTCCAACTGCCTGGAGGAAGGGAAGAAGCTTTAACCAGTTTGGCCAACAAGAGTGTTGTTCCAGTTGATCATTGGGGATAGTAATGAAGCCAATTATTATGGAAAAGATTGTTTTAATTTATTTGGTACAGGGTCTCATTACACAGGTTGGACTCCTCAAGATCTTCCTATCTCAGCCTCCCCAGCACTGGAATAACAGGCATGTGTGTGCCACCAGGCCCGGTCTCAGTGACCAGTTTGGCATGGGGAGGCCAAGGCATGCGGTACTGTGAATCAAACCCAGGTCCTAGAACTTGCCAGGCAGGCACTTAGACAACCAAGCTATCTGTTCGGGCCATGAAATATTTTTATTAGTGCCTATTAATTTCATGAACTTCCTGCCTCAGCCTTACAGAATGTTGAGACTACAATAGGTGTGTGCCACCGTCCCTGGTATCTACTTTAATTTTTTTTTTTTTTTGGTGGAACTGGGGATTGAACTCAGGCCCTTCCACTGAGCCATCTCCCAGGCCCATTCTACTTTAATTTTTTGAGAAACCACCATACTGATTTATGTATGGATTGTGCTAATTTACTTCCCAGCAGCAGTACAGAAGAGTTCCTTTTCCCCTCTGCATACTCAGTAGCATTTTTTATGCTCTTAATAATTATTTATTTATTTATTTATTTGCAGAATCAGAGTTTGAACTCAGGCCCTTGCACTTTCCAAGCAAGTGCTTGCACTTCCAAGCAAGAGCTATCTCCACAGCCCCTTAATTATTATTTAAAAATAAATAGCTGGGCATGGTGGCGCATGCCTGTAAGCCCAACACTCAGGAGGCTGAGGCAGAGGGATTGTTGTGAGTTCGAGACCAGCCTGAGTTACAAAGTGAGCTTAAAGCCAGCCTGAACTGCATAGTGAGACCCTGTCTCAAAAAGACAAAAAAAAAAAAAAAAATTATCAGCATGCAATGCCAGCCACACCCCCAGGGTATGCTGAGATGGAGATTGAGACTGGGTACAGTGGTGTGTGCCTGTAATCTCAGCATTTGGGAGGCTGAAAAGAGGAAAATCAAAGCACAAGGGCCTGAGTTCAATCCCCCGTTCGCAAAAAAAAAAAAAAAAAAAAAGGAAAATCACTACAGGCTGTGTAGTGAAATGCTGTAGACCCTGTACTAAATACATTTTTTAAAAAAGTGTAATTTCTTGGTTTTGGTTCTCATTTGACAGAAAAGGTGTAATGAAACAAGTGGTAGGTCAGAAGGAGAACAAATCTGAGGTTCATTGTATTTATTCTCTTTAGAGAAAGAAACTTGGCCACCTACCAAATTGGTGATTGTACCTTGCGCTATGCTTTATCATAGTCATCTATGATAAAATTTTCCCATTTGCCCAAAGGATGTGAAGGTCACGTGTGCTTCATGATCAAGTCAAGGTAGGAGTGTGTATAAAAGTCCAAAGTCAGTGCCTCACACACTTCAGAAGAGTACTGGCAGTATCTATGTTCTGCATATGTGTATTTCCTATGTGAGTATTATCAGGCTGGGAAAGACATCAAATTATAAATAGAGATTTCCTTTAGAAATGCAGTACATGGACTGGGGAGATGGCTCAGTGGAATAAGCGCTTCCCTGGCAGGGCAATGGCCTGAATCCAATCTCCGGTTCTACCAAAAACAAAAAAAGAAAAAGAAATATAATACACAAAACTTGGTAATTCCTACATTTTTACACTCTTTGAAATTTTGGGGGAAATATGAGTTGCTTTATAATTGCATATTTGAAAAAAATAGCAATTAAAATAAAAAGTTACCTGGGTGTGTTGAGACACACGTGTAATCTCATAATCCCAGCACTTGGGAGACTGATAACAGGATGATTGTCAGGAGTTCCAGGCCATTTTAGGTCTGTCTCAAAATAGTGCCTCAGTTCACCCACTAACTACTAGTTCAACAAAGGACATCACTGGAGTGTGTAGAGCTCCCCCAAAAAAGGAAGAGTTGGTGACCACAACTCAGCCAACATATAGGTTCTTGTTTGTTTTGGAGACAGGGTCTCACTTTTTAGTTTAAGGCTCTCCCCAAACTCTGTGTAATCCAGGTTGGCCCCAAATTCATGGGGATCCACCTGCCTCATTTTCCTGAGTGCTGGAATTACAGGTGTGCACCACCACATCTGGCCCAAGTAGGTTCTTTTTTCTTTTTTTTATGTATTTGGTACAGGGTCTCACTACACAGCTGGGACTCAGTGATCCTCCTGTTTGCAGCTTCCCCAGTACTGGGATTACAGGTTCATATCAGCACGCCTGGTCTGAGGGCTGGTGGGGCCTGTGGGGCCGGGGGGGATTGGGGATTGAACCCCGATCCCAGTTGAGACAAGGTAGTAACAGATTCCTGGAGGCAGAACCCTGTCCTTTGTTCCTTCACCTGGGAAATTACCAACTAGTGATATGTAAACTTGGAGTTTGGTGAATGCCAGAAGGCAATATAGATAGCAGTTTGTTTACACCAAGTTATTTATGCACATTCCTTAACCTATTTGTATCATTCAATAAATGGGAGAAGTTTCCCTGTCTTAGGGCTCACTTAGAGAGAGACTAATCTCAATGAGACCCCTGTGCCAATTTTGTCCAGTCTTGCTGCTGTTCTTTTCATGCTTGATGTTCTACAACAGGCACTTAGCCTGCTGAGATATCTCACTGGCCCACAAGTAGGTTGTTGAGTCTATGACAGAAAAAATTTCAGAATGCACCAGTCAGCAGTCAGAAGAAGTCTATGAAGGGTTTGTTTTTCTGTCTTTTTGAGACAGGCTGTGCAGTTCAGGCTGGCCTTGAACTCACTTTGTAGCCTCCGCTGCTCTCCAACTTGCAACCATCCTCCTGCCTCAGCCTCCCCCAGTGCTGGATTAAAGGTGTGCACCACCATGCTCAGCTACAAAGGTTTTATTAGTCAGGTGTGGTGGTGACACCTGTAATTCCAGCATTTGGCAGGCTGAGGCAAGATCACCAGGAGTTTGAGGAAACATGGGCTACATAGTGAGTTCAAGGCCAGCCTGGACTACATAAGGGGACCCTGTCTCAATAGAAAATAAAACTTGTTTTAAGCAAAATTAAAGTATACACTCAAAGAAAATTGAGTGCAGGCCTTGAGAAGCATATCTTTTTTTATTTTGGTACCAGAAATCAAACTCAGGACTTTGCACTTGCCACACAGACACTTGTGCTACTGAGCTATATACCTACCCATGTGGTATCAGGGATGGAACCCTAGTCATTAGGCTTGCCAGGAAGTCTCTATAGACCACTGAGGTATTTCCCCCACCTCAGTGTACATTTTTTGTTTTTTTTGGTGATAAGTATTGGGAGCCATATATATATATAATTATTTGATACTGGGTCTTCCTACACAGCTCAGACTCATACTGATTCTCCTGTCTTAGTCTCCCTAGCACTGGGAAATCAGGTGTGTGCCACCATGTACAGTTTTGAAGCTGGCTCGGCATGTGGTACCAGGGATTGAACTCAGGTCCTTGAGCTTGCCAGGCAGGTGCTTAGACCACTCAACTATCTCCCCAGCCCACCAGGGTAGTGCTTGTACCACTGAGATATCTCCCTAACCCTTCAATATACTTTTCTTTTCTTTTTTTTTTTTTTTTTTTGGTGGAACAGGGGATTCAACTCAAGCCCTTGTGCTTGCCAGGGAAGCACTTATACTCCAGGGGCTGTGGAGATAGCTCAGTGGAATAAGCGCTTCCCTGGCAAGTGCAAGGGCCTGAGTTCAATCCCTGGTTCTGCCAAAAAAAAAAAAAAAAAAAAAAAAAAAAACCCAAATGACTAAAATCTACTGACCCAGCCCTCCCTCAGTATACTTTTGATTTGCATTTCACTAAGTACTAAAGATGCTGAATGTGCTGCTGAGCTATGTCTCCAGCCCTATGAAATGTTTTGTTTTTCATGCAAGAGTGCTTTTTTTTTTTTTTTTTAATTATTTAGGACAGGGTCTACAGGGTCTCACTATGTAGATCAGACTCGTAATGATTTTCCTGTTTTCAGCCTTCCAAGTGTTGGGATTACAGGTGAGTGCCACCAAATCCAGTCTAAGAGTGTGTTTTATGTTTGCTTATTACCTGTTTTACATTAAAATTTTTAAAGTTTTTCTCTCATTTTATACAATATCTCTGCATTCTGTTAGTTTCTGTACAGAAACTCCTACCCCAGGGTCTCTGTATAGATCAGGCGGTCCTTGATTTTATTGTGAAGTCCAGGCTGGACTCAAACTCAGGGTAATTCTCCTGCCTCAGCCTCTCAAGTGCTAGGATGACAGGTGTGTGCCACCATTCCAAGCAGAACCATCTTAATTTGATATAGACCTAGTTGTTGGTCCTTGCTATTTCCTGGGTTATTGGTGTCCTATTTGGTTTTTGCCTCTGCCTGTGGTTTCAATTGGTCACCCCATGTTTTCTTCTAGTAGTTTCAGTTCAGTTCTTATACCTAGACTCTGATCTATTTGAATAGGTTTTTGTAGATGATGAGAGACAGGAACCCAGTTTCAATCTTCTACTGTACGTATCCAGTTTTCCCAGCATGGATTGCCGAAGAGGCTGCCTTCTCCCCAGTGTATTCTTGTTTTTTTTTTTTTTTGTTTTTTTTTTTGAGACAGGGTCTCACTATGCAGTTCAGGCTGGCCTCGAGCTCACTTTGTAGCTCAGGCTGGTCTCGAACTCACAATAATCCTCCTGCCTCAGCCTCCCGAGTGCTGGGATTACAGGCATGCGCCACCACGCCCGGCTCCCCAGTGTATTCTTAGGTTCTGCTGTGAAGAAGCAGATGGTGATAAACTGTGTGGGTTTGTTTTTGTGTCCTCTGTTCTATTGGCCTATTTTTAAATTTTATTTATTTATTTATTGTCGTTTTGAGACAAGGTCTCTTGTGCAGTTCAGGCTGCCTTTGGACTCTATGAAGCGCAGGGTGGTCTTGAACTCACAATTGTCCTGCCTCAGCCTGAGTGCTGTGATTTCAGGCATGTGTCACAACACCTGGCTTATGTGTCTATCTTATGTGTCTAAGCAGTGCTGTGCTGGTTTTGCTCCTAGACTTCGTAGTGGAATTTGAAATCAGGATTGTGCTGCCTCCAGGTTTGCCCTTTTGAATTAGGATTGCTTTGTGGGTCTTTTGTGTTTTTATATGACTTTTAAGATTTTTTACTAGTTCTACAAAGAATGTTCTTGGAACTTTTTTTTTTGGTAGAACCAAGGATTGAACTCAGGCCCTTGCGCTTGACAGGCTAGTGCTTATTCCACTGAGCCATCTTCCCACACACCCCCCCTTTTTTTTTTTGCGATACCAGGTATTGAACTCAGAACCTTGTGCAAGGCAAGTGCCGCGGACCCAGAATTGTTTTTGAGGGTCACTGTGTTCTATCTGAAGACTGCGTTCAGACCATTATAACAATATTTATTCTGCCAATCCATAAACATTGGTCCTTCCATCATCTCTAGGGCTTTTCTCTCTCTTATTTCACCCCTGTGGCTGGCTCAGTCTGCCCTGGGGGCAGGGCTGGTGAGTCGTGGTTCTGGGAATCGAACTGCATTCTGCAGCTTGCCTAAGCAGGCACTTTAGTCTGATGAGCTATCCATCCAGCCCCTGGAGTCTTCAATTTCTTTTCTTTTTTTTTTTTTTTTTTTGAGGAACCAGGGATTGAACTCAGGCCCTTGTACTTGCCAGGAAGTACTTATTCCACTGAGCCATCTCCCGGGCCCCTTCAATTTCTTCAGGCTTCTATAATTTCCACTATCGAGGTCCTCCACCACCTTGTTTAGGTTGATCACTAGGATTTATTTTCTTTCTCTTCTTTTTTGGGTTTGTGACTTTTGTGAACAGAATTGTTTTTGTGATTTTTTTTTCTTTTTTCTTTTTTTTTTTTTTTTTTTTTTTTTTTTTTTTTTTTTTTTTTTTTTTTTTTTTTTTTTTTTTTTTTTTTTTTTTTTTTTTTTTTTTTTTTTTTTTTTTTTTTTTTTTTTTGTATTTTAGGGAAGGGTCTACAGGGTGTTCAGGGTCTCACTACTAGATCCAACTTATAAAGATCCACCTGTTTACAGCCTCCCAAGAGCTGAGATTACAGGTGTATATCACCATGCCCAATTTCAATTGCTGTCTCAGTTGGCCCCGGGAAAATATAGCAGATGAGGCCCAGCAAGATAGCTCAGCAGACTAAAGTGCCTGCTTAGACAAGCTTAGGCAAGTGCAGGAACCTGCACTTCTATCCCAGACACCACATGCTGTGCCAGCCTTGCCCCCCAGGGCAGGCTGAGCCAGCCTGAGTCCCAGCCTAGTGGTGTATGCCTGTAATCCCAGTGATGGGAAGGCTGAAAGCAGGATCACTGAGTCCAAGCTGTGTAGTGAGGCCCTGTAACAACCAAATACATTAAATAACAATAATAATAATAATAATATAAAAAATAAAAATATAGCAAATGAAGCTAGGTACAGGGATACAAGTTTGTTATTTCAACTACTCAGGAAGCCAAGGCAGGAGATCACAAGTTCAAGCCCATCCTGGCAACTTAGGGATTTAGCAAGATCCTTCTCACACTATAAAGAAAAATAGGGCCAGCCAGATAGCTTAGCAGATTAAAGCACCTGCTTAGGTAGATGCAGGAACTAGGGTTTGATCCCCTTGCTGTGCTGGTCCCACCCCAGGGCACACTGAGACCATGATTGAGAAAGGATGTGGTGGTGTGAGCCTGTAATTCCAGCACTTGGGAGGCTGAAAACAGGAGAATCACTACGAGTCCAATCTCTGTAGTGAGACTCTGTAAACCCTGTACTAAATACATTTTTTAATTTTTTTTATTTTTTATTTTAGGGGTCTACAGGGTGTTCACGGTCTCAGTACTAAATAGGACTCATAGTTATCTGCCTGTTACAGCCTTCCAAGCACTGGGATTACAGGCACATGCCACCATATCCAGTATAAACAAAGCATTTGAACTGTAACATATAATTAATGTCTGTGCTTTTGAAAACTGACAGCAGTACCAAAAGAGAATAAAAGGGTGAAAATAGCATTTTTTCTCATCAGGCATGGTTTATGTATGTTTTGTGGTCACTTATTATGATCACTTGGAACAAGATCTGGTCAACTCAACTGCCCTGTCTCACATGGCTGGTAAATTACAGGTGGGATTAAAACACGTTTCTATATGATGTCAGACCCCATAATATTTTTTACTTTTAGCAACTTTTTTCTATAAGCCTTTTTTTTTTTTTTTTTTTATTTTTTATTTATTTATTTTTTTTTTTTGTCTTTTTGAGACAGGGTCTCGCTATGCAGTTCAGGCTGGCTTTAAGCTCACTTTGTAGCTCAGGCTGGTCTCGAACTCACAACAATCCTCCTGCCTCAGCCTCCTGAGTGCTGGGATTACAGGCATGCACCACCACGCCCGGCTAGCCTTTTTTTTTTTTAAAGGGTCTTGCTGTTTTTTTTTTTTTTGGCTTTTTGAGACAGGGTCACACTATGCAGTTCAGGCTGGCCTTAAGCTTACTTTGAGCTCAGGCTGGTCTCGAACTCGCAACAATCCTCCTGCCTCAGCCTCCCGAGTGCTGGGATTACAGGCATGCCCGGCCCTAAGGGTCTTGCTTTGTAGCACAAGCTGGCCATGAACTGGGCAGCCCTGGCTGTCCTGAAACTCATGGCCACTATCCCCGTCTCCATTTCCCAAGTGCTGGGATTATAGGTATATATCACTACACCTGGCTACCATGAACAATTCTGCCTCAGGTCTCTAAAAATGTGTTTAGGGGCCAGCCAGATAGCTCAGCAGACTAAAGCACTTGCTTAGACAGGCGCAGGGATTGAGGTTGGATCCTTGTTGTGCCATGCCGGCCCCGCCCCTAGAGAACACTGAGACATCGACTGAGACTGAGCATGGTGGCCCATGCCTGTAATCCCAGCGTTTTGGAAGCTGAACACAGGAGGATCACTAGGATTCTGATCTATGTAGTGAAACCTTTCAGTAAGTACATCTAAAAAATTATAATAACTGATATATAAAATGATGTAATGTAACATTTTGTATATTATCTAATACAGTACTGTTAACAGGAGATCTAAACAACCTACCCTAATCCTCTTGCACTGAAAGTAAAATTTCTTCAGATAATATTAATTACCTAGCCTATGGCTCTGAAGTAGAGCAGGGAACAAGAAATGCATAGGAAACATTTTTGTTTCTTTGACCTGGTCAATTGAATAAATGGTGTCCTTTTAGAACTATTATCTGAATGTTAATCTCTCAGAAGAGATGGTCTTTGAATGCTTCCTGAATACTTCTGTTGTTCAGATCGTAACTCCTTCCTCCTAGTGAGTGGACCCACGCATGCAAAACACTGATCGAATGCTCACCACATGGTTAGAAAGTGCTTTGGACACAATAAAGGATGAATGAGGCATGATCCTTAAAAGATTACACATACTCTCTTCCAGAAAAATACCAACATAAACACCCACAGGGCATGGACAGAGGTGCCTGCACTTCACAGTAGGGGATGCAAGAAAAGGAAGACTTGCAAGTGTATTTTAATAGGGTTCAGCTAGGAGAATGTCAGGGCTGGAACAAGGGCAGAGACACAGAAGATAAGAGAGGATGAGAGCTACTGCAGAGGCAGAGGCAGGGGTCCCTTTGGGAGAGAGGGAAGCAATTCCAAGTGGTGCCAAGTTGGCTGGTTGGTTTTGCTCCACTGGGACTGAACTTGAGGACTTTGCACTGAGCCACACCCCCTAATCTTTTGGATTTTTTTGTTTTCTGAAAGGGTTGCTCTATGTTGCTCAGGCTGTCGACCTACCAGCTATTCTCTTGCCTCAGCTTCCCAAGTGCTGGCACCACTTCTCCATCTTGTGCCACCACACAAGGCAGTTTTTCTTTCTACACAGGCTCTCCCTAAGTAGCTGAGTTTCCCAGGCTGGGCACGACATCTCCATCTTCCTGCCCCAGCATCCCAGAGTGCCCTGCCTCCTCTGCCCAGGTTTTGGGCTTGGTGGACCTTTCACTCAAACCCAGGGCTAGGAAGAGCAACTTCATGAGGCAAAAGTTGTTAACGAACCTACCCCATCCTGTCCCTATAGTTCTCTGAGAGCTGCAGTTGTGCTGTGGCTACATTCATGGACTTAAGGGCCAGGCTTGTCAGGCCTGGGGAGGGAATAGCTCCATCTCTGGCCCCCACAAGTTTCCTGGCCTGGCCTGCATTCCACCCACATCTTTATTATCCCTTTCTCTAGTGTCTCTGAGTATGTCATGTGTTTCCTCTCAGGATCTTAACACAACACACTTGCGTTTTGCTTCATTTATTTGTTTTGAAACAAGGTTTCAGGCTGTGGAGGTAGCTTAGCAATTTAAGAGCCTGCTTAAGGCAAGTGCAAGGATCACGGTTTGATCCCTGGTACATGTAGTACAGGTTGTGCCAAGTCAGCCACCAAAACTGGGCATGATGATGCACATCTGTAATCCCAGCACTGGGGAGGCTGAAACAGGAAGATCACTACAGATACAAGCTGCATTGTGAGACCCTGTACCAAATACATTAAAAGAGAAAAAAAGAACCAGGGTTTCATTACACAATTCAGACTGGCCTGAACTTACTCTGTAGCCCAGTCTGGCTTCAAACCCTCAGCAATCCTTTCTCAGCCTCCTTCAAGTGCCTGGATTGACAGTTGTGAGCCACCATCATGTGCATTTTTTTTTTTTTTCCAGAACCAGGGACTGAACTCGGGCCCTTGCACTTGCCAGGGAAGTGCTTGTTCCATTGAGCCATCTCCCCGGCCCCCATCATGTGTATTTAAAAAAAAACCATTTATTTGGTATAGGGCCTTGCCACACAGCTCTCACACTCATAAACAATCCTCCTGTTTTCAGCCTCTCCAGTGCTGGGATTACAGGCCTGTGCCACCATGCCCAGTTTCAGTGGCCCGTTCAGCATGGGCCAGCATGGGAGGTGGTACTGGGGATAGAGCCTCGGTCCTTGCACTTGCCAGGCAGGGTCTTAGAGCACTGAGCTATCTCTCCAGCCCCATTATGTACATTTTTATAAGATATAGTTTTATATCTTAAAACTATATCATTTTATAATGTGTAATTCTTTGCATATGCATAGGAAAAACATAAAGAGGCACATCATACCATTAACAATGGTTAACACCTGTACTAGGGATAGGAAAGAGAAGGACAGGAAAGAATATACTGGACTTTATGTTTATACTATTTTATTTCCTTAAAAACAACAGTCTTTTATTATTTAATTTTGTTTATTTTAGTACGAGGATTGAACATCTCCAGACCTATTTTTTATTGTGAAACAAGTTCTTGCTTAACTGCAAGTCTGGGATCAAATACAAAAATCCTCTTGCCTCAGCCTCTCAGAGTGCTGGGATGCTAGGCATGTGCCACTACACCCAGCTTAATAATATAAGTAGATCAAAACTAGACATGACAGCACATGGCCGGAACTCCAGCACTCTGGGAGGCAGAGACAGGAGGATAACTAATTCATCATTGGCCTAGGTTACATAAAGACTTAAGTTGAAAAAACATAGCAAGACCCTTTCTCAGAAAAACCTGAAACACACAAAAAAGTAGCTCAAGGACATCAATAAGCTCTTGGTAAGAAGTCTGCATACTCACTGACAGTTAAAATGAAACCTCCAGTTTATTCTTCTAATCATTTACTCAATAAGATGACAAGATAGAGACCCTCAACTTAAAAAAAATTTAATGATAAGTACATATTAGCAGAAGTCATCAAATTCCTTAGACAGCAGCACCCATGGCATCTGTCCACACTTATGGCTCCCAGCCCTTTCCTCCAGGCTGACGGGGCAACTGGAGACCCACCAGGCCTGCGGATTCTTCCACTGACCGCTCACCCTTGCCGTGAAACTCCTGGTGCAGGGCCAGGTGCTCCCGGACACTGCGCAGGAGGCACAAGTAGGTGGCCGCCTGGAAATGCAGCTCATGTTGGGCTCTGCACAGCTTCTCACTGGTCACCTAGGAAAGCAGTAAGGACACCCTCTGTCAATGCTCTGCCACACACACAGGTCCACAAAGATTTGCTTGTTTATTTCAAAGAGGCACAAAGGAATTTATCAGGCAGAATTTTAAAAATACACACACCAAGAAACAGTGGAACCAGCACATTTGTACTTCTCTTTTTTTATTTTGATTTTTAAGGAAGGGTCTACAGCACATTCAGGGTCTCAGTACTTGCCTTCCAAGAGCTGGGAATAGGAGCTGAGGAGATAACTCAGTAGAATAAGCACTTGCCTGGCAAGCGCAAGGGCCTGTGTTCAGTCCCTGGTTTCACAAAAACAAACAGGGGCTGGGGAGATGGCTCAGTGGAATAAACGCTTCCCTGGCAAGCATAAGGGCCTAAGTTCAATCCCTGGTTCTGCAAAACAAACAAACAAAAAAAGAGCATATTACAGGCATATGCCACCACAGGAGTCTCAATCACTGTCTCAGTGAGCCCCTGAGGATCAAATCCCCGGCCCTTACCCCTGTTTGCAGGCACTTTAATCTTAATCTGCTGAGTTATTTGGCCAGCCCTAATATATATATATATA
>PVKA01014165.1:0-53143 GCA_004027165.1 Ctenomys sociabilis | reverse complement strand
TATATATATATATATATATATATATATATATATATATATATATATATATATATATATATTGAGAAACTGATATGGTATTCATTAAAATAGCAATTGATTTTAATCAAGGCTTTTCCCATAGGTATCAAGGCCATAATAATAGGAAAGAAAGAAGATTTTGGACAGGGTAAGGGACGAGGAATTGCTCTGGCAGATTTGGTCAAATAGCAAGGGAGAAAAGGTTCTCAGCAATCAGACATAGCAGGATTCTGCAGGCTTGAAGACAAGGCCCAAGGATGAGATCTAGTTGAGAAGAGGGCCCAGAGGAGTCTTCCATTTAATCAAGAAAAGTCCCTCCTTTATTGAGATGAGCAGTCTCTTTACCTCTGAGCAACATAAGTCCATTTCTCCTTTTATTACCTCTTATTAGTTAATGCAGGATGACCATATATTGAGGCTTGGAAGCAGAAGAGCCAGTTGAGAATATTTCTAGATCTTGGGCAGGAACCTCCCTAAGTGGCCTGCAGGGCAGTATCTTCGGGTCTCTAAGGCTCACTGTCATGCCTTAAGCTATTGGGGTTTCTTTGTGAAGCACTATCTTAGGATATGCTGGGAACCCAGTATAGATTTAGGAGGTCAGATCTTAGCTATCAATTTTGGAGGGTAGGAAGAGAGCTAGGAACATTGATTTGGAGTTCCAAGTGAGTTTTGGAGCCATTCCTTCAACCCCAAAGGATGGTATTAAAATATTATAGTGAGGGCATCAAAGAAGCTTGCATTTCAGAACAACTGGGTCATGCATAGTTCTTTCCACTGGTCTCTGTGATAATCCCTTTTTGTTGAAGATAAAACACTGTGTAATGTGGCTGATTTATAATGCTTTTGCGGAAGAATCAGAAGGAAAAACTATCTGCAGATGACATTAGGTTTTAAATGGTCACGGTTAAAATTTGTTGGTAGCTCACTATTAAGGAAATAGGGATATTTCTGTGGCAAGATACATTTTCAAATAATAACAAGAATTGTGGTAGTCATGATTTATCAGTGTATATCACAGACAATAAGAAAAATTTGTATCAACTTTATGCAATGTCTGAGGAGCTTGAAATATTTACTATGAATATACATAGATGTTCATAGTTAACCACACTATCATTGACTATTTTTAATGCACTGGACATAACCAAAAAAATAACTATTTTTCATACTTCATTTTTCCAAAGCTTAAGGAATAAATCTGGTGAGATTTTTTTATGAGTTTCCTGGGAAATCTCAAGGAAAGAAAAATATCAGAAAGAGCTCATGTGAGATTTGATTCTGGTAAGGCAAAATACCAAAAACAGTGTGGGAAATTTTGGCTGAATAAGGTTCTGACCTTCTGGTTAAATAAGATTCTTGAAAGAATTTCTAGCTCCCTATATAACAAGAAATTTTCTAAAAAATAAAATAAATATAGGTGACTGCAAACAAAAAAACATAAAAATTTATTTTTAAAAAAATATAAATAATTAAGAACACCAAGAGTCTGCATAAGGCACAGGAAATTATTCTGATATGACACAGAATTTATTTTCTAATTAACTACTGATAAGTTACCTGATAAGGTAAAGAAAAGTTTCAGTCTCTAAGAGAAAATCATTCATTCACCTAAACTTTGTCATTTTATTTATTTTTTTCATGAAAGCCAGAAGGTACACAGTTTATTTTTTTTCTCTTTTTTTTATTTTATTGAAGTACAAATGTCAATCAGACAGTTTCAAGACACCTTAACAATATAGATTCGATAAATTAATACATTGCAAACTGTTTTCATGTTTTCTTATTGTACAAGGTGCATACATGATATTATATTTACAGATATTATTTTAGCAGATATCTCTTATCAGTGAATTAAGAGTGTAGCTGCTAACTTATCTCATTTTTATACCTGAATTATATCAAAAATTCAATAATTATTTTCCTAGTGGATGACCGTAGTACTAGAAGCCGACATAATATCCTGTCCAACCATCATTAGTGCAGATCTTGCCTCTCATAGGATTATGTAGAAGCACAGTGTTATCTATCCCAACTGTACTGTCTATACACACACATAATGAATTTTTCTTTCTATACCCCTTCCTTTGTCTCCACCTGTCAAAGATGGGCACTCCATTGACATTCAACTAACTTAGGTGCTTGAACTCGACACCACAATCTAACACAGTCCAGCATTTTACAACCATAGTGAGTTATTCAAAGAAATTGTCGACCATAGCCATTTAGAGCTCAGCTTAATATTATGGCCACACGATGTATACTTCATTTTTATCCTTTTCTGCTGGATGGTTAAGACCTAGATAGATCAAGACTTATATACCAACACATGAACTTTATATTTCCTATGTGGTCAGTGAAGTCCTCTCAGGGTTTATCTTGTAGTCCTGTACATTATTCTGTAGTTCCTTTGTCTGTGTCATCCATGTGGATGAGTCATGGCCAATGCTTGACCAGTTTTCTCTCTGTGAGAGCTTGAGAGAAAGTTTTCTCTCCATGTGACTCTCCCCAGGCACACTATAGAACGTCAATCTCTTTCCCCTGTGGCTCCATAATCTCCTTGTTCAGTAAATTTGGGGCTCAACTGAGTTTCATGATGTTGCAGTACAGGTTGTCCTATGTCCTGAGTCTTCACTGACCTTGAAAGGCTAGGGCCAAAATGTTGTCTGGCCTTGTGGCTCTTCTATTTCTCCAACTCTGACTTGTGATCTTAGGTTGTTAACCATCCAGAAGGAAAGCTGATTAGTATCCTGCAGCATATGCCATTCACTTTGCCTTCTCTGACTCAATTGATTTTACTTGTTGTACGTTTCCTTTTGTATTTCTGCTTTTCACTTGTTATACTAGGGAGACTATATGATATTTACACATGTGTGTCTGGTTTATTTCACTTAGGAGTATATGTTCAAGTGGCATCCACTTCAGTATAAGTGCTTCAAACTTATCATTCATAATAGCTGAGTAATACTCCATTATATAGAAATACCACATCTTTTTCAACCATTCCTCATGTGAAGGACATCTTGGTTGTTTCCAAGATTTTGCTATCACACATTGTGCTGCTATAAACATAGGTACACATATATCTCTATGATACAATGTATCCAGATCCTTTGGGAAAATTCCCAGTAGGGAGATAGCCGGCTTGAATGGGATTTCTAGTCCTACTCTTTTGAGGAGTCTCCACACTGACCTCCACAACGGTTGTACCAGTCTGCATTCCCACCAGCAGTGGAGAAGTGTTCCCTTTTCCCCACAACCTCTCCAATATTTGTTGTTGGTTGATTTCCTTATGATAGCCATTCTTCCTGGAGTAAGATGGTATCGCAGTGTTGTTTTTATTTGCACTTCACAGATGGCTAGAGATGTGGAGCACTTTTTCATATATTTATTCGCTTCTTTAATTTCGTCCTCTGAGAAGTGTGTATTCATCTCAGATGCCCATTTCTGAATTGGGTCTTTAAATTTGAGGGCCCTGTTATATCTTAGTTCTTTATAAATTCTAGACAGGAGTCCTCTGTCTGATTGCTTATTAGTTAGGATTTTTTCAAAGTTTGTGGGTTGTCTTTTCACTCTGTTGACAATTTCTTTTGACATTCAGAAGCTCCTTAAGAAGAGTTGATCCCAGTTGATTCTCTCAAGAGCTTCCCGTGAGAATATATGTGTGTTCATGAACTCTTTACCTACCCCTATGTCTTCAAGAGTTCCTCCTACTTTCTCTTCCAGGGGATTGAGTGTTTCTGTTTTAATGTTTAGATCTTTAATCCATTTTGACTTTAACTTAGTGCATGGTGATAGAGCTGGGTCAAGTTTTAGTTTTCAGCATATAGAAAACCATGTTTTCCAGCACCATTTGTTAAAGAGGCTATCTTTCTTCCAGTGAGCTTGTATAGCCCCTTTGTCGAAGATAAGATGGCTGAGTGTTTTCGTAGATGCCTCTGTGTCTTCTAATCTATTCCACTGATCCTCAGGTCTATTTTATTGCCAATACCATGTTGATTTTATCACAGTGGCCTTGTAGTATAATTTCAAATCAAGAATTGTGATGCCTCCTGCCTTGTCTTTATTGACCAAGACTGCCTTTGCTATTCTAGGTCGTTTGTGATTCCCAATAAATTTTAGGATTGATTTGTCTATATCTGGGAGGTATTTTGGTGGCAGTTTGATAGGGATTGCATTAAATCTGTACAGCAATTTTGGGAGAATGGCCATCTTCACGATGTTGGTTCTTCCTATCCAGGAGCATGGAATATCTTTCCATTTTCTGAAATCCTCTATAATCTATTTTGTTAGGGTATTGTAATTTTTGGTGAAAAGATCTTTGACTTCCTTGGTTAAGTGAATCCCAAGGTATTTCATTTTCTGCTGTGCTATTGCGAAAGGTATTGTTTCTCTTATTTCTCTTTCAGTGTGCTTGTTATCTGTGTAGAGGAATACTATTGACTTTTGAATATTGATTTTGTATACTGCTATGCTACTGAATTTCCCTATCAGTTCTAGTAGTTTCTTGGTGGAATTTTTTTGAGTCTTCCAAGTAAAGTATCATGTCATCTGCAAATAGTGATAATTTAACTTCTTCTTTTCCTATTCTTATTCCCTTTATTTCTCCCTCTTTTCTAATGGCTGTTGCTAAGAATTCCAAGACTATATTGAATAGGAGGCGCATTAGAGGACATCCTTGTCTTATAACTGATTTAAGAGTAAAAGATTTCAGTTTTTCCCCATTTAGGATTATATGAGCTTGTGGGTTGTCATAGATAGCTTTTATCAAGTTAAGATAGAGTCCATCTTCCAATTTTCTGTAGGACCTTGAACATGAATGAGTGTTGGACTTTGTCAAAGGCTTTCTCTGCATCAATTGAGATGATCATGTGGTTTTTAGATTTCAGTCTATTAAACAGTGTATTACATTTATAGATTTTCACATATTGAACCATCCTTGAATCCCTGGGATGAATCCTACCTGGTCATGGTGTATCTTCTTGATGATTTGCTGTATTCTATTTGCCAGGATTTTGTTGATTATTTTTACATCTATGTTCATGAGGGAGACTAACCTATAGTTCTCCTTTTTGGTTTTGTCTTTCCCTGGTTTTGGAATGAGTATTATACTTGCCTCCAGAAATGATTTTGGGAGGACTTTTTCCTTTTCAACTTTGTGGAAGAGTTTGTGGAGTGTGGGGATTATATCTTCTATAAATTTCTTGTAGAATTCAGCTGCGAATCCATTAGGCCCTGGACTTTTCTTTGTCGGTAGGCTTTTTATTATGTTTCGCATTTCGTTGGCTGTTATCGGCTTATTGAGAGTTGTAATATCTTCTTGATTCAATTTTGGTAATTTTTACCTTTCGAGGAATCTGACCATTTCTTCTGTGTCTTCTATTCTGTGAGCGTAAAGATTCTCGAAGTAACTATTGATAATCTTCTGAATTTCCACTGGGTCTGTGGTGATTTCACCCTTTTCATTCTTTATTGCTTGTACTTGAATTTTCTTTTGCCACTTTTTCATGAGGTTGGCCAGGCTTATCAACTTTAGCTTTTCAAAGCACCAACTTTTTGATTTGTGGATGCTTTGAACTGTTTTTTTCATCTCAATTGAGTTAATTTCTGCTCTAATCTTTATGATTTCTTCCCATCTTTGTGCTCTGGGTTTTGTTTGCTCTTCTTTTTCTAGTTGTCAGAGGTGCAACATTAAGGTGCTAATTTGTTCCCCTTCTGTTTTCCTAATGTGTGAGTTCATTGTCTATTTAATAGATAAAAAATCAAATTCTGGTTTTGCATTTATGTGCTAACAATAAAAAGTATTCAACAAAAGAGGAAAACTAACTTTATAAATAAAACTACCCAATGTTAGTTTTGACCATTAGGAATGGTTGAAAAAGATATGGTATTTCTATATAATGGAGTATTACTCAGCTATTAAGAATGATAAGTTTGAAGCATTTATACTGAAGTGGATGCCACTTGAACATATACCCATAAGTAAAATAAACCAGACACACATGTGTAAATATCGTATAGTCTCCCTAGTATAACAAGCGAAAAGCAGAAATACAAAAGGAAACGTACAACAACAACTAAAATCAATTGAGTCAGATAAGGCAAAGTGAATGGCATATGCTACAGGGTACTAATCAGCTTTTCTTCTGGATGGTTAACAACCTAAGTTCACAGATCAAAATTGGAGAAATAGAAGAGTCACAAGGCCAGCCAACATTTTGGCCCCTAGCCTTTCGAGGTCAGCGAAGACTCAGGACATAAGAGAACCTGTACTGCAACATCATGAAACTCAGTTGAGCCCCAAATTTACTGAACAAGGAGATTATGGAGCCACAGAGGAAGGAGATCGAAGTTCTATAGTGTGCCTCGGGAGAGTCACATGGAGAGAAAACTTTCTTTCCAAAGTTCTTCTGCAAACTTTATATACCTTTTCATAATCAAGACATTTTTGTTCCATGTTTTCTTCTATACCTTTAGGATAAAATGTTTTCACTGTCCTTCAACACAAATTTATCTTAAATTGTTAGGATTCCTCGTGTATAATATTGTTTCCCTTCACACAGTAATTTTGCTAGTTTTATTTCCATATATTGATTATAGTTTTAACTCCTAGTAATTTACTTTCTTCCACAGGAAAAAATGTAGAAATGTATGAATTATTTTTCACATTCTAAGTTTGTCCAGCATATTTGTAACCTTTTTGAATATGTCATCTCATAATTGTTAATAGGTATATATATTCACACAGTGTTACTTTTCAATGTTACATGAAATACATCCACAAGATCCAAATATATTTAACTTGTCCTTGTCAGATAAAAGAAGCTAAAAGTATAAAAAATTATTTTGAGGCTTACTTAGTGTTTCATTATTTTATTTTCCTTTGTAACAAATACCATTATTCACTTTCCCATAATTCAAAGGCTAAAGTTTACCCAAAGGATTCTGAGAAATACTTTCAGGCAGGCCTAGTAATGCTAAGCAAAACTGCTTGCCAGGATGTGTTATGTCTATTAGATGATTTTTGCACACTAGACAAATACTATAAATCCAAACCCCCAAAATACTAAAACATATGGGGTTTTGCCCTGTTGCACTTGATACAATGAAACTGTATATATTGCTCCTCTGTACATAGTGCTGCACCTTTGTACATAGCTGAACTTGTGCTCTTTACATTTTATTGTAAAACTCTCACAAATATAGTATTTTTTATTAGAAAAAATAGGCAGATTACATATATACCCTCATATTAATTTCACTTTATTCTGTCAGCCCATAAATGTCTATTTTATTAAATCAGT
This sequence comes from Ctenomys sociabilis, assembly GCA_004027165.1. NCBI lineage: Eukaryota > Metazoa > Chordata > Mammalia > Rodentia > Ctenomyidae > Ctenomys > Ctenomys sociabilis. Next base: position 45,824 of record PVKA01014165.1, on the reverse strand, counting down.
GTATCCCCAACTCATCTTATTAATCAAACATTAATAGACCTCAACTCATACAAATAGGATAACAGTTAGGTTAGTTATTATATTTCTGACAATTTTAAGCATGTTTAATTTATATAAGAACACTCACTTAATTGTAATTCATTTGTGTAGACTTCCCTTATAGTAAGTTATGAATTTTTGTAGTATTTTCCAGAGCCAAATATCACAACATATGTACACCCTTCCGTAACATAAACACAGATTCAAATGCTCACCTTACAGCCTTCATTCTAAACTTCCAAACACAAGTCAGGTAAATACAATAACCTTCATATTTACATCTGAAATGTTTCTCTTAAATGGAGTACAATAGGGTTACTCACTCCTCTTAGAAATATTTCTGAGTATACTCTTTCAAGATTTTCTTTTGCCCTGATGTGTAGTGGTGTCAGGCTCTTTCTAGTGCTTGAAATCCCTGCTAGGCTATAGAAACATCAGGGTACCATGAGACGTGAGGATCTTGTGTGAGAATGAAGTCCAACATGGGGGTCGGAGCGATGAAGGAGTCCACCTTGGGAGGGTCACAATACAGGACCAAGGGCCCTGGAGGGAAGACTGAAAGCAGCTAGCAGAGGACAGTAATGAGAAGCAGACATCTTAAGGAGCTACTTAGGGGATATCTTCAATCTTCAAAAATCAAAGATGTAAAAGTTTGAAAATTTTCTGATGCTAAAGGGAAAGCAAACAGACACACCTACCATTGCAGTAGTGAAGCAGATATTCAGTAAGTTTGAAACAAATGTGGAATAGAAGTGAGAGGGGGGAAATGTGCCTTTGATAGGGGTGTCCTTCGCTAATGAAGAAGTCTAGGACCTCAGCCAGTCCGGCTGTGCTGTGAACAGGGAAACCAGCACTTCTGATGCAGCCTGCTGCTAGTAAGCAGAGATGCTGGAACCCTGTCTAGCTGCTCAATACAGATCTTATTAAAGAGCTAGGGATGCCCTGCTCAAAGGACAAAGAGTAAATCCTCGTTCAAAAAGAGCCAAGAAAATCTATCCAGGGAAGTAATCCAGGATTACTCAAGCACACACAAAACCTTTTATATTTTTAAATTTCATTTTTCTTAGTAGATGTTTGCAGCATGGTTATATTCCTCATGGGCATAACAAATCTTAATTTTTTCATCATCTTCCCTAATTTACCTCCCTGTCCCCTTACCTTTTGTTCCCCTTCCCCTTTGTGAAAGATTTACCTATTCCTATAATCTATGTTTATATTATTCTTTAATTATACTTTGGGTTTCTCATATAACAGAAATAAAGAGACGTTTTAGCATGTGTGTCTAATTTATATCAATTAACATCACAGTCTTAAGGTTCATTCATTTTCCTACAAATGACGCAGGTTTATCCTTCTTAACGGTGGAGTATCACTTTATTGTGTACAAATGCTACATTTCTTTACTTGTTTTTGTGTCGACACATGTATAGGCCATTTCTAAGAAAAAAAAATGCCAGCTACTCCTTCACTAAAGGACTAATATCTGAATATGTAAAGAACAGGGTCAGCCAAATAGCTCAGCAGATTAAAGCACCTGCAAGCAGGCGCAGGGGCCGGAGGTTTGATCTCTTGGCCTGCCATGCCAGTCCTGCCCCCGGGGCTCTCTGAGACAGCAATTGAGACTGGGTGTGGTGGCAGGTGCCTATAATGCCAGATCTTGGGAGGCTGTAAACAGGTTGATCACTACATGTCCAATCTAATAGTGAGATCTTTAAAAAAAATGAGGATCCATCCCAAAAACATAAAGCACCCAAACTAAAAATCAGCAACTGAAAGGAGTAGACATTTCTCAGAAGTACAAATGGCCAATAAATATATAATACTATTATTAAAATCAACATTGCCCTTATTGTGTCCCAAGAATCTGTCATCAGAAGGTTAGGATTCAGGCTGCAGCTGGGCATGGTAGGTCTAACGGCACAGCCCCCAAAACAAGACCTGAGTCAGGAGAGTGCTTTAGATGAGATCAGCGGGAGCGTCTTTTTCACTCTCAAATCACCATGATATTTAAGTTATGCATGTATTAGTCAGCTTTCTTACAACTGGGCCACAATACCTGATTCCCACAACTAAGAGGGAAACCGAAACTAGTCTGGTTCACAATTCAGGAAATCCAGGGTTTGGTTAGCTGATTACAGCTCAGAGACATGCCATAAAGCTGTGCAGTTCAGAGCAGCCAGGAATCTGAGCAGGGCAAATGCCAGAAAGCAAGGAGCCAGGGACCAGCTGGAGACACCAAGGCCATAGCTCCACCCACCCGGACACATCCAGAAGGGGTCAGCAATCCCACAGGCAAAGCCCCTCACCCAACGTGGATACTCCACCCCTACTGCCATGTCCGTCCCTCTAAGAATCTGTACTTCACTAGTCACGTATTTATCTTCCCATCTATCAAACCACTGGGTCCATATATTGATCCATCCTATTGATGTGTATATTTATATCTTCCTACTGTCATTATCTTAGTGTGCACTGACCTACAGTTTGATGCATTTATCTCTAATTGGCAATAGCTGTTTTAATTCTTAAGTGTATATTGAAATTAAAGTTACCATAGGCTCTCTGGAAATATTCCAGAAGGGAAATGCTGCAGCCTTCAAAAGATATGGACACAGCAGGCGCAGCCGCAGCCTCGTCCCCCTTTGTGCTGAAGCCCGCAGAGACGCATTGCCTTCTGTCCTGTTATGAGAATTCTTAGATGTTCTCTACCTAAAAGAAAAACCACTAGTGTTGACATAAACCTAAACTTCCGTGAGGCCAAAATACTGTCAATAAACCACAGCTATAATTTCTTTAAGTAATATTATGAAGTAACATTGATTATTTTATAAGCCAATAAGTTTAACTTGAGAATATTTAATTTAATTTTATTTTATTTTATTTTTGGGGAACCAGAGATTGTACTCAGGCCCTCGCGCTTGGCAGGGAAGCATTAATTCTACTGAACCATCTCCCTGGCCCCGAGAATATTTAATTTTAATAAAAACTATTCCATGCAATGTATAGAAAGTTATGAATATTTTTAAAAAAATAAATTAGCTAGAATCATATTTGAATGTATGTTCATTTGGGGTTTTACTGAAATACTTTTATCTCACTAGAAAGTAAAACGTCCGGGTACACTGTTGTTACACCTTCAGGTTATCTGCCTTAGTGGCAGCTGCACTTCAGCCTGGAGCCCTTTTGAGGCTTTCCAGCCAGTATCAGAGCCAAGATGGTAATCCAGACAGGCAGCATTACACTCTACTAGGTGCTCATCTGATTTAGACCTCACCAGTTATTCAGCAGTTTAGGTCAACGCTATTACTATAAATAAATTAAAAATATTAAAATATACTCCTTTGCTTTACTTCTACACATAAAAATGTGACTTCTTTTTCACAAAAATCATAGTTAACAAATTAAAAGACTTTACATTATTTATAGTTTTATCTTTTATTTATCTATTTATTTGGTACAAGGTCTCACTATGGAGCTCAGACTCAGAGTGATCCTCCTGTTTCTGCCTTCCTAGCACTGGGATTGTAGGAGTGCACCACCATGCCCGAGTACTCGAGCTTGAGAGGATGGCCCTGAGACTGCGGAGCTATTTCCCCAGCCTGAAATTGTTTAAAATATGATGAAAATGTCTATTATATAAAATAGGCTTGGTAGGAAATTCAGAGGTAAAAATTTCAAATGTAAACCTCTGTTCACTGTCTTTAAAGTGGTAGATGGGTTACAAAAGAAAAAGTTAAAATGTAACAAAAGACAAAAATTATTCTCTCTGAGTAATATTTGGAAACATATTTCATTTTGTTTTAGCTTTTTCACCTAATTTAGAAACTACATTTTCTGCTGATGTAAGAGTACCCTGAAAGCATTTAGTATAATTAAATCTCATTTTTCAGGTCTAAAGTCTCCTTTCTAATTTATTTAGATCATTTTCATTTTTCTAGTTATCTGTTCTGGGCAAAGTACGTATTCTTTTAAGAAAAGTTCCAGATTTCTGAGTCTGAGAAATGCTTTTCAACAAGAGTTTAAAGCTTAAAGCTCTATGAATAGCTTTAAAGTGGCAAGTTGTAATTCAAGAATAGATCATTTCCGTTTTGCATGTGATTTCCTATTCTTTGTTCCAGAATTCTCAACAAACAGTGCTCTGTGGTCTCTGTAGCATTTGCAGCATTGTTGGGGAAACAAGCTAGTTGTATATATCTCAGTATTTCAGGTTTGCCTTTGCAATATGTTCTGGCAAAAGGAATAATGGAGAGAAATATTTCTTCATCGTTTTCTGTGTGAGGCTGATGCATTAAATTCAGTGAGACACCAAACTTCAGTGTTCCCCATATGAGTAGTTTAGTAAATTGTATTTTAGGGCAAGTGCTACAATATTTTTCTTTTAATTACATCAAAGCAGATTTTAGGTTTGCAGCGTGTAATGCTGAGTTTCCTTTTTAAAATTTTTTTTTTGAAGTAACTAATGCAAACACATGATCACAGGTGACATAGATTTCTTATTTAACAAAATGATGTTTTTTCACTATCTGCTTTTCATATTGAGATGCAGCATGATACAATAGTTGAAAGAATAGCTGAGAATGCAATAGTTGGAAGAAGGCTCAGTAGTGAGAGCCCAGTATTGGGATCCCAGCTCGGAGATTTATTTCCTGGGAGGTTTGAGCATATTATTTTAATCTTTGTAGTATCTACTTTGTAGTGAAATCATAACAGCTATGTGAAAAATTATAGTCTGGCACTCAGCGCAGCGCCCAGCTATCTGGATGATATGTAATCAGCACTGGTGGTGACTTCATTCTGCCAATATACTTCTTGCATTTGGAAAATTTCTCACAGATAAAAACAAATCTTCCCCATAAATGTGAAGAACAAAATTCATTGCAATTTGCACCATAGCCTTCATATATGACTATGACAAAGAGATGGTGGGAGCAATATAGGGGAAAATCTCAGGTATTCACATCATTCTTTTGTAACAATTTTGCTGACATTTAAAGTTCAAAGAATATCAACAATAAGGACAAGAAGTAATTTCTTGACCCCAAAATGCTAAGAAATCTTTCTGAAGGTTTTAAATTATACAATTATGTCAATTTGCATCAAGCAAAAATAAAACCACATTTTTGTGTTTCTGTAACTTGACATAAGGGGATTTCCACAGGCCTCTCTCTGGACCTTTTTTGCATACTAATTATTTAACGGATTAAATCACAGCAGCAGCACCATCTATTGGGGAGTCTTTTCCTGAAATGAATGTTTCTGTAATTGTGAAAGAAAATATAACAAAATGAATTATGGATGATTTAAATTTTCTATTAAGATAAAGAGAAAATTTTTATAAATAATTTCTTCCAATGAACACACTCAGAAATTGGATTGGTAAGAATCATAAGTAAAACCTATATAATATCCACTGTTTGTTGCAGGGTACTCTTAAGACTTTTTTTTAAATGGTATTAGGAAGTAATAGGCCTTGAGGGAGAGAAGTTTTCTCTAATTATCACAGCCTAATGCTTGCATACTTTTTGCCTCCTAATGACTGGGGAGATGCAGTAATTTCCTTTAAAACTCCAGACCCTTGTCATTCTTTTGTGCCAAGGTAATTCAGATGCAACAGGAGAAGAGCAGATTAGGCCGTGGTCCACTGATCATAACTTTCTTTTGGATTTATAGCACCAGATGACCTAATTATTCTCAACAGTTCTCAGTCTCTATCAGAGTCCAGATGTAATTTCTAACTTCCAGTGAAATAAATTCCTAAGATGGAGTACAAGAAATAAAATGAAAAACACATACCATGTCATCAAGATTAAAAAGTAGAAGTGAATCTACATGTCCGAGGAAAGGCACGTGGGCTAGTTATCTTGTTTGTTTAAAAGCAACTACCAAAATAGCACAACTCAAGATAGATAAATGGCATTTTGATAGTAAATTTTGACTGTAAATGTTATTCATGTCCACACACTCATATGCATAGACTCATATGTGTATAACTGTATAAAAATAATACATAACAATTTCTGTTTTATGAGTGTCATTTGGGGACATCGTTATCTTTTGTTTCTTCTTAAATGAGATCTACTTTCATTGAGGTAATATCTTACAAAAATGTTAAAGTTCTAGACGTGGTCCCCACCAGGTTCTGCTCAACACAGGCGTCAAATTATGTCTCATGATGCATGTCTGTGTCTAAGGATTGGACTAACTCTAATATTCTTTCTGTTATTCTAAGCAACTCATTCATAGAAGGCAAAAAGAAAAAAGAGCCATAAAATCGCTATCATAGCTTAACTTTTCTCTATTAATAGAAATCCTCATTAGTATGATCCTATGCGCTTTAATGGTTTCAGAGTTCATTCAGGAGCCTTCCTCAGCAGTTGGTTTATGAATATCCCACAGGGATCAGCATGGGAGGAAGGAAAGGTAACAAATGAAATTTTAGTTGAGAGATCAACGGAAGTTAAATATTTAATGGTAGTCCCCAAATAAAACCTCCTCCAGAGATGTGAAAAATCTAAATTACATTATTCACCTCAGCAAACATGCATTGAAAATTGAAATGTTCTTCCCACATCCATCCCTGTCCACCCCTTCGCCATCAGTTTAAATGAATATCCTCCAGGCTGGTTTTAACAAGGACTAAGAGCTCCCCATGCACACTGAGTGTGTCTTTGTTTTTCTGCCATTAACTGTAAATATACCCTTTGGCCCTTAGGCAGCCACAGGTAAATGTTGTGCATTTGAAAAGCATGCATTTGTATCTCATTCCCAAAAGAGTAGCTCATAAATGATATAATTGCTCTTCCCACTGATAGTTTCCTACTTCAGAAATGGGGACATTGCAACATGGTGCTTGGGAATATGAAAAGGGAAGAGTATATTCTCAAATCTCTTTATTTTTTCAAGGCTAGATTACTTTCTGGAAATGTACTATTTTGATCAATCAGTTGCAAGACTGTAAAAAACAGATGATAATCAAAAATAAATGTTTCATTGAGTACTATTTCTGAAACTACCTAGAAACTTTAATATTCATGGAAAACATTGCAAAGGAGGTATTTCATCAACGAAAAAAATTTGCAAAGTTTTTAATTAATTTAGTTGTACTTTAGATATTATTTCTGGTGTCCTTAAATCAGTTTCATAATATGATTAATGCAGAATGGAAATGAGTGCCCATTTTTTATCAAGTCAAGGAAGTAATAAGATGCCTGATGTCCTATGAGCATTTTGAAAGCATGAATAATGGGTGTAAGCATTTGTAAATGAATAAAGTTGGATTATAGAGACTTAAGCAAAATAGGGCTTTTCATATTCAAGAGTGTTGCCAATGTTCTTCCATCTTGACAACCTGAAGTGAAGACCAGTGATGAAACCAGTATTCTAAGGAACAATAATAGAAGATAAGGTACTGCCAGTCAGAATGCACGACTGGCAGTAGCTCATTAATAAGGTGCTCCTATCTGCTAAGGGAACTCCGCGCAGTGCAGCACTCTAACCCTGGGGAGTCCTGCTGCAGGCATTAGGAAGAAGAAGTGAATTTTTTTTTTCCAAATTAAGTTGTCAAGGAGCTCATTTGCTCTGCACAGTGAGGGTATGTAGGTGAGCTGATGAAGATGATGATTTATGAAGCTGTAGACACTGAAGTGATTCCGCTGATGGAAATCCTCGGCAAAACCCACTTAGGAAGATGAAACAGAACTTCTCCTACCTGCAGGGGTAAAATTACATAGCTTTCCCGCCACAAATTTCAAGTTGCCCAACTGAATTTGGAAATATGAGGAAAGCTCATTTACTTAAGATTCATATTTTAGTATAATGTTATTACACAGATTCACATGCATGACAATTTTTTGTAGTTTATATTTATAAGGCCTTTGGTACTTCTCTTCCCTATGTAAAAGGAAAAGGCTATGATTATTGAATGTTTCTACTGACACCACAGGCAGCTATGAAACAGGGCAGCATCTAAAGTATCTTTATAGTAAATCGTAGCCCTCCAAATGAAAAACAGTAAATATGTTTTTTTTAGTGAATTCCACCTCTAAAAATTAAGCTTTTGAATGGTTTCTAATATAAAAGCACTTTACTAATGAATGTAGCCAACATTAACAAACTTCTTTACAGTGGATCAGAGAAAAAAGTATAGATTAGAGTAAATCAATAAAACCAATAAAAATTAAAATTGTATGCTAGTTCAATATTTTTGGTGTGCTTGCTCTGTAAATGCCAAAGAAAATAGTTTCAAGACTTCCATGAAATTTACAAGCCTGGTTCCTAACTTTTAAATTATATATAATATTCAATTTTGGTAGCAAAGCAGTAGTTTTGAAAATTAAATATCAATGATAGGTAAATTTCCAAAGAAAGAAAGAGGGTAAAACTCATTGCAGTTCTACAGGAAAGCTTTTGGTGTATTTTTTTCACGTGTTTGTACAAAGTGTATGCTAATCATTTGGAATGAATTAATGCAACCTGCTTCTCTAAGTTCCCCGTGCATGTATACCATCATATAATCAATACAAATGAGCTTTTCATTCATGTTCAAGTATGCATCAGGACATTATATACATCTTATGATGTAGAAATATAAACAAGTGTGAACTATTTTATTTGCAACAACAGTATATTATTGCAACATTTGTACTATTACAAAAGATTGCAAAATATGGTCCCACAAATTGACAGAACACTTTTTTGTTCCCTGTGCTACAACTCAAGATTGATAGAACAACCCCTGCTTTTATTTTGCTTATAGAAAGTGACACATTAAATTTTCCTTTCACGTGTTCCTAGATGTCAGGAGAATATAACCAATGCATGTAGTTTTATTATATTATCATGTTAAAGATCAGGTATATATGTCAAGGGTACCCACGGCAAACAACATATAAGTAATAGTTACTAAATATGTAACCACTGTAATTTACTTGATATCAAAATAATGCCACAATAGTAACTATTCAGCAAAGGTTTAGCTTCACTCTGTATATATTTTCTAGTTCTTCTGATGGTTGATATAACTGGGTTCAGCTAAATTCTTTTAAATAAGTAAGTATATAAAATCTCTAAAGAGTTCCATGAATTCATGCTAATATTCAGTAGATTCATATCACTTTCACTCTGAGCAGCCAGTCATACACTGTATTTTGACACTGTAAAAGTGTAGATAATTTCACTTATACATGAATATATATATAAAAAATACTGGAATGCAAAAGAGGCTCAGGAATTATAGACAGTAAACACAGTTTCTCAATATTTAAAGTTGAGTCATCCAGGTTGTATTTCAAATTAGAATATATTTTAAGTTAAGAAAATGGTATTGCTTTAAAAGCATTTACAGTTCAGTGCAGCTAACATTAATCAACTGAAACAACTTAGTATTCAAGTGTTATAATATAACTTACATTAATATTATCTGTTACTTATGTCCAAAATATTACAGTTGTATATTTTTATATAATATTGGCAGAATATATTGGAACACAAAGGTGAAAAGGAAGCACACAGGAAAGGTAAATAATACAAGTAAGAATGGAATTAAATAAAAGACATATGGAATGTGATATGATCATCATTGCTAAAAATCAAATTAACAAAAAATACAACAGTTTAACAGCCCATTGAGGAATATGGAAATTTTACTTTCATGTACAATTGCCCTCCTCACAGGTATTCATTTTAAATAATTTTCACACATCACATGGTGAAAAATCTGATGTTTTTTTTTTTTTCCAGAACCATTCCCATTGCTTTAATAGCATACTGCATTACTGCAGTGCTTTCAGTTTTCAGAGTATTTAGTTTTCAGCCTCTCAGAGCTGTGTGATGTGGGCTGACTGTGTAGCCCTCACTCTCCAGGCAAGAAATCCAAGATCAGAACTAGGACTGCTGAGCTTGGCCTCTGAAGGACACAGATGCCTTTCTCTTACCCAATTAAGAAAAATGCATCTCACCATTTGGTCTGACCTATATATTTTCACAGATCATACCCAGGAGCTTCATCTCTCTTAAGCTCCTGAGCCAAGTACAGCTTTGGCAGACGCTGTAGTGGATGGTAAACAGCTTCGGAGACACTATCAGCAAGCTTCTACTTAATGTAGTTTTTGGCATCAATGCCAGGGCAGATAAGAAAAAAGGCTAGGAGGAGAATAACAAAGATGAAGTTTTTTTCTAATATAAAATAAACTCCTGAAATATACTTATTTTCAGATAGGTCAATTTAATGACATTTATTAGGTAGTATGACTTAATAATGTTTATATAAGTATAAAAAGAAACAAATATGTGTACTAAATATTAAATGATAAAAATAAGTCATATATCTTGCAATTTCTAAGATACTCTTGGCTTCATTTAATGAGATTTTCTGCGTGTTTTAAATTGAGCATAAAGTTAAGGAAATTAGAGCAAGAGGATTAAAATAACTAAGAGCAATAAGTCAGAGGATACATACTCCTACTTCTCTCTCTCTCTTACTACCAATGTTCACTGTTCGAAGTATACTTCCTAACACAGAGCAAAAGTTTTACATGCTTGATTTCTTCCCTCACAAAATATAACATCATATTTTCTCATTTATATAGCTCCGTTATATTCATTGTTTAAAAATGAAACCTAAAGCCTCACAAACAATTTAGAGATCAGTCATGTTACCTCAAATATTGTTCTCTATTATACCACTTGTTGCTGATTGAAATGTTGGGGTGGAGCTTTTACCTTTGTGATAGAAGCAGACTCCTTACATATAAAGCTGTCAGTACAGTATTTTTCAATTATCTCCCCCCAAATTCCCTGTTGAAAAATATGCTCAGTAGGGCCAGGAAGATAGCTCTGTGCCATAAGCACTTGCAAGTGCAAGCTCCCAGGTTCTAACCCCAGTACTGAGAAAAAAAAAAAAAAGCAAAACAAAAAATATGCTCAGTATAAATAAATGCAGCTAGCATGCAGTTTTCAGCACCACCCACTGCAGCATCTGCACACATGGGTGTGTGTTCATGTGTGTCTCTTTCAAAGAGTCTGCAGGGATTTGACACTCCCAAGCCCTTGACATTTTATCATTAGTTGAAAGTTGGGAGACGATTTAGAGGGATCAGAGAAAGTCAGACATCAAACCCATTTTATTCTGCATCTTAAATTATGAGCTTTTTATCATCAATATTTTGGTTACATTATTACACAAAGGACAAATTAACATCCGGTTTGAGGTCTCTTCTTTGACTGCTTTGGGATTAGTGACAAGTCTTTGGCATAGGAAACCTACACCAATCAACTCTCAGCCAAGTATGAATAACACTGTCATACAAGGTGCCAAAATAATACAGATTTGTAAAACCCGTCCTGGGTGCCTCAGTACCTTTCACTGCTGTGACTTCCAGGAGGCTTCTTGCCAGGTGCTCCCTGGGAGTGTCAACACTTTCCTTTCCATGGTAGATCAAAGGGAGACCCAGGGAAGAGCATCTGGACCTGTTTCTTTTCATGCTCTTGATCGCTGTGTGCTGCTCACTTAGAGGTGAATCCAACATGGTGGAAAAATTGTGTAGGGAATTTTCCCAGTGCAATTTCAGCTCCTATATAACCCAGGAATGCCAGGTTCTTAAGGGATTCCAGAATGTAAAATAAATAAATAAATAGATAAATAGATAAATAAATAAAGTATGTAAGTCCAGGTTTCAAGTTCTGAAGGTGCATCCGAGACTCTTGAAATGAATAAGCAGAATTTGCTACCCTTACTTTGACAAGTACATTTTGCTCAGCTTGGTCTCATCCAAAGCAAAATATACAAATGTTGGTTTCTTTAATCTCATCCATAAATTCAATACGTTTTTATCTCCAGTACCCTGGCATGAAAACTAAAAATGGGGCTGTGGGGAAACAGCCTAGTATGGAAAAGAAAGTAAACTTCTGGAAAGAAAGAAAGAAAAAAAAAAACATAAACAATATAAAACAAAAGTTGCAGTCGAATCGTGCAAAATTTGCTTCTCTGGATAAAGCACTTCTTGACAAGTTCACAATGGCCTTGTCCCCCTCCCAAGTCCTCCCATTTACCCAAGGGAAAAACACAGAATGAAAGTGAAGCCACTCTTTTTCTTAAGGCTATACAGACACAGAACACATGTCAGGGACTTCTCAGCAGGTGGTTCTTTGCTTGGGTCTCGCTGTGAGCCCTGATTGCAGCCTGGCATCCCGCCTGGGGTCCTGGGCTCCCTTGCCTTGGGATAATAACACAGTGCACAAACAAAAAAAAAAGATAAGTTGATGGTCCCAACAATAAAATCCAATATTGACTTTACAATCACAGGTACAAATTGCTCAAATCGATAATTTCATTTCTCCTTAAGACCTTGTCGTCTAAAACTAATAAGAGGCCAGGTTCCCGAGGAATTGTCAATATTCAAAGAAAATACTGGAAATTTAGAAGGAAATCATTCTTCTAATGCAACAGTCTGATGGAAGTTGGAACCAGGTTGTCCTATTCTGGCAAGTTCAGGGTATTATGAAGGGTGGATTCCTGGATCCAGATCACAGCATCCCCAACATCCAGGGGGCTCTGTCTATAAAGGAAAAACCAAGAAGCCCGAAAATGTGGAGTATTTCCAGCCCCCCATGAGGTTGCCCCTCTCCAGTTTGAGGTGCACTTTGTCTTCCCTTTCCATGAGCAGCAGGACACCATTGCTGGCTGCTTCTCTGGTAACATCTTGGTCTCCCGCAAATGCTGAGATCACTGGGTAGCCATTTTGCATCAAACTGACCTAAAAGGCAGACAGGAAAGCTCAGCAGGCCATAAGGCACCCCGCACCCCCACACTGTTTCCTTCTTCTCTATCCCCAGCCTCCCTCCCTGCCTTTCCCTTAAAGGCCACACCAGGGGTTGACAAAGGGAACTCTTGGCAGCCGTGGAGCCAAAGGACCCTACCAGCCCACCACCCTGGCTCCTCAGCCTCATAGACCCAACAGTGAACCTTCAGCAATGGAAAGTCATACATCAAACCTAAAGTGGCCTAGGGCCTCAAAGCTACCCACCTGGATGGTTTGTCTGTTATACACTTTGACCACGTGGAAGCTGAAGCTATAGATCCCTTTTCGTGGTGCTACAAATATACTGGAGGCAAGATCAAAATGGTTGCCAATATTTACTAATACCTGAAAAAGAAGAGGGAATACAATACTAACATAGCAAGCCCTGCTTGGCCTGTGCTGTAATCACTCTCAGAAAACCAGTGACGTTTTTTCAGTAGTCAAAGCAGCTTGTACCACCAAGTCAGCCTTTTCTCTCTCCCCAGGAAGGAGGAAGTGCTAAAGTTAAACTGTCATACAGCAGGAATGGACAATAATGCATAAAGATTTGTAGGGTGTATTTTATTTACATATTCAGTGGGTAGATATGAATGTTTCTGAGTTGAGGGTCAGGGCACTGAGAAAGGAACACAAGATAGGAAACTCAGTACACAAAGTGTAAGCCAGATCTATTTCTAAAGTCTGTGCAGTTCAACCTGCATGATGTGCTGATTACCAACTACAGCTCCATACTGAATTGAGACAGAAAGGGCTGAAGAACAAGAGGCAATGCAGCAAGATCACTTCTGAAAGACCGAGCTCAGGGACTACCTTCATACCTCCAGGGAGGAGCAGTCTCTGACACTCTTCTCCAGTGTGTCGGAGTCTCTGACAGTTATATTAGGTGCTCAATAATGGATGGTGAGTGAAAATGATTTATCAGTAAACCCTGGAAGCCTTGGTTTCTCCTGTCTATCCTCTGGGTAGTGTGTTTGCTCCTGGTGGATGGTGCAAATAAGCAAATAAGCTTGAATAAATACACAGAAGTGAAATAGTAGATTGGATGCCATTAGCGCCCACTAAGGAGATTCCACTACATACAAGAATAAAGACAGACTGAGTCAACAGACAGGGGATGACATGATCTGCTAATGGCATTCCTCAGTAACAGAAGGGTTAGAGTGTATTAATGTTATGAGCAAAACTTAAAGAGTGGCAAGTTCCCCTATATGACACAAACCTCTCTCGGATGTTCCCAATAAAATTTGACCCCCTGGCCTAGATCCTGTCCCTGTTCCTGCTCTTACGTGAATCAACTTGTTACAATAAGGAAATGACCCATTGGTTTTCTTGGCTTTTAAAACAAGCAGCCAGGAACACTATCAAAACCATGCATTTGAAATTTCACCATCTGCTCGTAGAATGAACTTAAACCAGATCGCTTTTGCTGTTACACTTTATGTGCTCATTATAAATGAATAACATCCCAAAGGGACTTGAGTATGAACTGTTGTCCATAATGACTGTGGACATGACTTGTGGAAAACACCAGTTCCCCTGTCCTGTACTAGACCTGGCCATGAGCACTGGAGCCCCTCCATAGTCAGTCTTCTGCAAACATTCTGGGTTCTATTGTTAGAAACACAGTGCTTCGGGATGCCTGTTCTCAGCCATCCAATGCTACGCTATGTCTCCCTCACAATGCTTCAGAAAAGAATAAAGGATTCTCCACTGAAGCTCTGCTGCCTCTTCCTAACTTCTACTCCTTCACCTCAATTTTAAATTCTAGAAGCTGATAAAATCAGGGTGTTATTACAGATGGGAGAATATCATGTCAGAGCCTGAAAAGTGGGTCTCAGACACACCTTAACTGGAAGCCAAGCAAACAGGGTTTAATCTACCACAATTTGCTAATCTACAAAATTAGAATCCTATTTCTATGCATCCTGTACTTCATCAGAATTTTTACCCAGCCGAAATGTAGATGTGGAAGTGCAGTAAACACTAACTGTAAGACATTGGTAAGCAAGATATAATAGCATTAAAATAATGGTCCATCAAGAACTTATTAACAGGGCACATAAATTCTAAATACCTATTTTCATTGTCTTCATCAGAAAATAATTAGAATATTTTTATGTCTTGTAAATAACAGCATGCTAAAGAAAAAGCCCTACCCCACCCCACACACGCACTCACACATACACAAATAAAACTCATCAAACAGGCGATCCTTCAGTTCTTTTTTGAAGTGAAAACACTGGCCTAAGACAGGGCTGGGCTACGTCTGCTGTGCTGTGCTGTGCTAAGGATAGAGTGCTGGTCAGCATAGAAGGCAAAGCCAGAGAAACATGTTCACTAACACCAGAAAACTGTCTGGGACCTCCCAGGACTCCATTTTGTAGGAAGCACTTAGGCAAAAGAATTAGCTGATTGTCCAAGGTCTGAAATCACATTTTCAAATTGCCTCTAAAATATAAGAGAAACCAAAATTGGGAGGGGTGAGCACAGGTCAAGACCCTCAAACCCAGGGTGCAGACAATACTGAGTAAAGAATTACAAGGGCCTGCCAGGGCTCAGACTTCTGCTCTGAAACAAGTGGCAGAAGTTAAGTAGTTCAAAGTGGCTGCTCTTCAATTATACAGCTACACTAAAAAGTCGTCTATGCTACATGTTCGTATTATAGTTCATTTACTCTTCACTGTATTTATATAACCACATGATTCTGTGATTATAAAACATCTCTGCTGTTTCCCCCACACTTATTTTTCTCTAAAATAAATATTTGTTCCCCAGTATAGCCTTCAAAATGAGCAGTAATTCCACACTCTCCACCTGGTAACTGGGCCCTTCTGAGGACTCCTGTTTGACAGGGCTGTACTCATACTAGGTCCTTACTTTGACCCCCTGAGGGGCTGCAGACCCTGAGCCAAAAACCTGCCCCCCTTACAGTCCCACTAGAGGAAAAAAATCCTGCTGGTGTATGTTTTAAACCTCAGCTTTGCAGGATATTTGAGAAGTTTAGGACTCTCAATAATCCAAGTGAGGTGAAAGATTAAAAACGGAGGAGGTGGGTGGGGGATGGAAGGGGAGCAGATTAGAAAAAAAAAGATGCCCAAAAGCACAGGGCAGTGGAAGAAAAAGCCTAGTACTCTTCTTGGGAGAAGCACGACCCCAACCTGAACTGGCCCCGCCCCTTCTCCCTGGGCTGGTGGGCAGCTGACCCGCTGACCTGGTCGAAGTAGATCGTCATGGTGCGGTTGCTCATCTCCGACGGTTCATGGTTGGTGCTGCGTGTGGCGGAGAAGGCCACCTTGGCGCTGCCAGAGCGTACGGAGATGCCCAGGGAGGAAGTGACCGCGCCGTCTGCCGATGGGCTTGAATCACACACCACCAGACACTTGCCCTCCAGCACGATAGGCTCCGTGTCATTCTGCGCCCGCACGGGATAGCAGGCGGGCAGCAGCAGCAGCAGCAAGGCCAGCGCCGCCCCCAGGCAGGAGCCACAGTCAGCTGGCTCCCGCAGCGCCCCCCGGCGCCGGGGCATGGTCAGCTGCCGCCAGCTGGCGCTCCTGCCCCGCGTCGGCATCTGGGCTGGGGGGCAGCTGAGCTGGGGGCGGGTGCAGACGGGGCGGGACGAGCGCCACAGGGCGCGTAAGAACGCGCCGGGCGGCAGAGGCTTCCTCTGGGCTCGGGACTTCTCTTTGACGGTCAAGGCCAGGAAGCTTCTCAGGAGGAGGACGCCAGCGGACCTGTCAGGGCACAGAACCCAGATCCTTAGACGGGGTAAGGGTGGGGTAAGGGGAGCACGACGCAGGCCCCTGTGGGGCCGGGCCCCCTTTCTGACTACCATCCCCTAAGTCCACAGTCACATCGACCCCCAATTTAGCACCACAGGTCTGGAGAAAAGCCTGGGCGCGCGGAGGAGCGCAACCCGGAAGGCTCCAGGGCAGCGCGCTCAGGGGCGCTGGACGAAAAGGTCCCGCCGTTCTGCTTAGATCACAACACTAGGTCCTCCCCAGGAGACAGCTTCGACGTCGCCTCCTTCCCACTTTGCCAAAGGCAGAGAGGTTTAAGACACGGGCAGAGGAAAAGGGAAAGTGGCCGCATCTCAGAGGCGTTGTCCTGAAAGCCACACCAAGACAAAAAAAAAAAAAAAAAGAAAAAAGAAATCCCTTTTTTTTTGCCTTCTCTTTCACCCTCTATTTTTAAAAGGAGGTGTTTATAAAAGCAGTCCATTTAGTAACAAAAAGAAAAATAATAATAATCTATTTCCACCCAAAGAACAAACCCCAGGAAGCTCTTTGGGATGAATGAGATTAAGGGGAGCGGGAGACTGGGATGCGCTTGGGACTGCCAGCTCACACCCAGGTCTCTGCAGCCACTAGCGACCCCTTGCAAAAACTCCTCTAGTTTCCCTGGCCAAGAACAGAAGCCAGCCTCCAGAGTCCCAGGAGCTGCTTGCCTTTGAGCTATTGTTTCTACTCCCCGCGCCCCTTTCCCGGGCTTGGGAGGCAGCCCTTGTGAGTGTCTCTAACTTACGCGCCCGTGGACACTTTCACCCTGTCCTTTTCTCTCTCGTACGACACCAGCCAGGTCATGCAGATACCCGACCGAGAAACAGAACGCCTAGAGCCTGACCCCTCACCGCCTGCAGCCTCGCAGTAACTCTTCCACTGTTCTTTCCAAGAAAAGGGAAGTTGTTCCTCAATATGTCCGCTGTCCTCAGTCCCGGCACAA
Organism: Ctenomys sociabilis; assembly: GCA_004027165.1. Classification (NCBI taxonomy): domain Eukaryota; kingdom Metazoa; phylum Chordata; class Mammalia; order Rodentia; family Ctenomyidae; genus Ctenomys; species Ctenomys sociabilis. Next base: position 28,269 of record PVKA01014165.1, on the reverse strand, counting down.
AGGGATTAGGAGATTCTTCCTCCCACACTTACTCCCCTACATCACACCCGCGCCTGTCCTCATTAAAGAATATGCAAGCCCGACGCAAGGATCCTGGAAGGCAGGCGCAGGGTTTGATTACCTGAAACATCCATGACCGCGGAGCACCGCCACCGGCGAAGTTGCTCTGCTTAGAGCAAATGAGGCAAGCAGGAGCTGGCGGGAGGAGGACTCGGAGCGCGACCCTTCTCCCGCCGCGTGGCCAATAACCGCGCCGCCCCGCCCTGCCTCTTTCCCGCGACGGCCTGCGCCGGCTCCGGTGCGCACCACGCCCGCTCGGCTCCCGAAGCACCCCGTGCCCCGCACAGCGCGGAGCCCTATTCTGTTCCCCGCAGCGCGACCTCCAGGCGCCGCTGACCCGGGCGCTGCACGAGCGACCCTGAGAGCGCTCGCAGTCCTGAGCTGCGCCGCGCGCAACCCGCTGCTGCGGGGCGCTTCGGCTGCTGCACCCAGCGCGCCCACCGCTCCGCTCTCTGTGTTGGCCCCTCTGTCCCAGTCTTTCTTGCAGGTTCCGGAGAGCACTGTCCGTCCCTGTCTTTACGCTAGGGACTCGGTGAATCTCTCTCCCCAGGTTTGGAACTCCCTCCCCCTCATCCCCACAGGACCCCGCAGCACCCAGGTCCGGTTCTCACCCAAACACCACCGCGAAATCCTTTTTAAAATTAGGCACCCTCAAAAGCACCAGCCGCGTCTCTTCTTTTTGATTCTTTCTTTTCTTTTCCAAATCCTTTCCAAGTCTTACTCTTGAATGGCGTGACAACTTTCATAATTAGAGGAAGAAAAGAAGTTAAAGAAAAAGAAAAAAAAAAAAAAAGAAAAGAAAGAAAGAAATGTATAAAACAAGAGAGCTTAGGGTTTAATGGTTTAAAGATTGTGGCTTCAAAATCTCCAGGTTTAGAATTGTCAGGTTTTGCAAGAATTAAAAAGCGCACCCCGCCTGGGTTTACGTGTCTGCTCCTCTGAATCTCGGGGTACTCGGAGCGCTTTGGCACCAAGCTTATTTATTAAAACACCGGCTCTGAGCTCTAATGATCTGGGGAGAATCACTGGGTTTCTGAGTGAGCTGCACCCTCAGTGCCGGCGAGGAGCGCAAGCACGGATGTGGGGCGCCACCTACGGGCGCTGGAGTCTTCCTGCCGCAGGCTGCGGCGGGGGGACTAGTGCAGAAACGTGGGCGAGGCCTAAGGAAGAGGCTTAGGCAGGCTGGTGGTGCTCCTCTTCCGTCCCCAAGGCAGTGCTGGCATCTGCAAAAACACAGGAGCAATAATTACTGCCACTCTTTCCCGTATCCTTCAGTACCTTGGCCTGTAACGAAGTGAAATGGAGTTCTTGGTTGCTCAGATCCGTACCTCTCTAAAGAATAACTGCCATAATGATAAACGCAGCAGAGTGTTCATCCTCCGAAGGTATGCATAGACCACAAGGCTGTAGCCCATATCTGCCTCAACAAGCCAAGGCAATACAGTATTTAAGTGCTCACTGTCTTTATAACTTGAGTTTTAAATGCACCGTTTTAAAAATACTTTGGCTTGTGTAGTGCGATTTTTCTGATAGGCTGATCACAAAATAAACCCCCAGCCAGCCAATGCAGTCCACCGGAACAGAGCGTATGAACTTCTTGTATTTCCACAGTGCACACCCAGTGTTCCTTCCTTTGAAGATTTCAGTAGAGTTCTGGTTCCACCCTTAAAAAAAACATGTCTTTTCGGAAGGGAGAACCAGGCCTTTTTCATTGCCTCCCTCGCTGCCATTCTCTTGGCTTAGAGCGCAACTGTCAGGCCCAAGCCCTGAAGGTGCGCTCCAGGTGCTCCCCACCCTTGGCACAGAGGGTGAGAGGCAGGGCCAGAGGGAGAGCAGCGCTGCAGCGCTGGGTGAGGTGCAATAGTTTTTACGTGTGCGAGAATGCAGTCAAGAGAGGCTCCGAGTCAGATGCATTCATTCTACAAAACTTACGAACTATCGAAGAATTCCACAATATGCCACTCTCAGCTGTGGTCACTGAAAATGAAACACGCTGCTTCAGAGTTTTCGTAGCAGGCTGATCATCCATAATGGGCTTCACCAGGAAGTTTTCCAAATCCACTGTAGGTAGCTACCTTTTACTATCATTTTGGTGATGTTAACACCACGGAATTAGTACATTTCTTATTTGCAGACACATTATTCCAATACTGCATCAGTTTGATGGCATCTTATCAAAATGCATATAACTGTATCATGTCATCATGAAGAGTACTACTCTAGGGGGAAACCAAAATAACATAGGATGCTACACCTACAATGATGTGTGTGCACATATAATTAAAACAATTCGGGCATGCAAATTAAGTAGTAATACCTTTCACACATAGAGATCTTTTAAATAGCATAACTATTTTTTTAGCAACGTTCTTAAACATTGTGCTACAGCATTTCTTTTGATTAATATAAATCTTAAACACCCAAGAATCAAATTATTATCTCACCACTCTGGAAGCTAAAATATTTCCTATGTAGGAATGAAAATTTTTGAATAATATAGTAAAAATAAACCTTCAAAATGAACTAAATAAAGCAATAGAATCAATAAGCATTAGCAGGTGGTGTGAAAGGAGGTTGAGTTTAAACTTAAGCTTGAGATAATTTTTAGAAGGAAGTTAGTAACAATGAAAGATATCAGGTTGACAGCTACCTATTATTTACTTACTGATTAATTAGTTTTTCTGCCAATAAGAGGACATTTGGATAGAATTTTAGCTGGTAGTATGCGCAGAAAAAAGTTTATAATATAACTAAGATTTAAAAGATTTTTCCAGTTACTGCAGGGCTTTTTCTTTTTTTTCCCCATGTCATTAGTAATTGTTGCTATAAATAGAACACTAGTAGTAGACTTTTCAATGTAAGGACATTAAAACAGTGGACAGAATACTGTTGGGCATTTGCTGAGTACCTGCTGTGTTTGGGTGTACATGTAACAGTGTCCTGTGATGAATATAATCAATTATGTATGACAAACATGTGCTGACAAAAATTAAAATATCAAATAATTTGCATGTTTACATTTATTAGTGTAATAAAAATGATGCAATACATATTAACTCAAAATGTGAAACTGGAGTAATTTTATTTGATGAAGTAGTAAAACATCAAATTAAAAAAAAAAACTGGCCAACTTTGGGTTCCATAGACAAAAATGTTCACCTTATAAACAACTGGTTTATGTGTATTGATTGAAATTAATAAAATGTATAATACTGTAATTCAGTTAGTTAACTTAATTTGTTTATTTAGTTAAAAACCCAGACTGGCTGCAGTTGGGTCAATTATGACTGCTTGTGTTCCACAATCATACTGCACTGGACAAATAATCACTGCTGTGAAAGAGCATACTGAACTGTTTCCACAGACCATATGCCAGCTATTTTTAAGGCACACATTTCAACATTTAATGACAGTCTTTTAAAACATGATTTTAAAACTTTGTTTTTATTTGCAAAGTGACAAAACAGAGGACAATCTTTGACTGAAATATGATACTATTTCAATACTATACAATGGGTGTACTATATCATAACAAGATGCCTTCTAATTACTTTAGCTTTTATGATCTTTAAAATATAATAAGTCTAAGTTTATTTTAAAGTAAATATTAGGGATTATGAGACTATGGGATAAATATACTAAAGAGATTTGAAGTAATCTATTTGTTTATTCATCTAAAACCCCATGCTGTTTGATGCTTAATAAGGAATATTTCAAAATTTGTATGCAGGGGAAATCAGTAGCTTCAAGGAGGCTCCATAAGAGAGTTCAGCAGCCTAAGCACATGCTTAGGCAAGTGCAGGGTCCAGGGTTCGATCCTTCATACTACATGCCACAGTGGTCTCACCCCAGGGCGAGCTGAGCCAGATGCCAAGACCAGGTGTGGTGCGTACCCCTGTAATCCCAGCCCTGGGGAGGCTGGAAACAGGAGGATATGAGTCCAAGCTGCATAGGGAGACATTGTACCAAATACATTTTTTTAAAAAAACAGAAAATAAAAGAAAAATCACTTCAGAGACTTCCAATTGCTACAGATAAATACTATTATTTAGGAAAGAAACAATTGATCTTCATTATTTTAGGCTATGTCTCAGTACTCTTTGAAATCTGAGTATATAATATCTCTTGTCGTATGGTAGGAAATGCCTCAATTGTTTTACCAAATTGGCTCAAATATTTAATATTTCAACCCATCAAAATCAATGAAATTACAAGGAAAGATTCCTTTCTCCCATTCTTCTTTCTTACAAAAGATAGACATCGTGGAACAAAATTTCCTATTACACATTTTTTTGCTTAAGAAATGAATTCAACTGGTACAGAAGGTAGTAGAAAATCAAGAAATAGTTAAGCATTTTCTAATTTTTTTATTTATATGTTTTCTTTGTTATGTGATTGTTAGGTTTTCCTTTTTTTAAATTTTGTTTCATGGGACGAAAGTAAAACAAAATTTCATAATGAAATAATAGAGCAGCAATAGTTAATGCATTACAAGGTGTAATCTTTTAAATAATTGCTCAAGAAACAAGACATGTGCATGAAATTTTCTCTGGTCCATATTAGCACAAACCTTCCTTTTTAATGAACTAAAAATCAATAATAGTATTTTGTCCTTTCTCTTTCATCCATCCTAATTCTGTCCTTTTGAAATGTTTCTTCCCATTTACCAATATCTACTGTACATTTTATTTTATTTTTTATGTATTTGGTACAGGGTCTCACTACACAGCTCCTCCTGTTTTTGCCTCCTCAGCACTGGGAATACAGGCACGGATCACCATGCCTGGACTTGGTGAACAGCTCAGTGTGCCGAAAGGGCGAGACCAACATGGTATGTGGTTCCAAGGATCAAACCCTGGTCCCCGTGCTTACCTAAACAGCTGCTTAGACTGCTGAGCCATCTCACTGGCCCTCTATCACACAGTCTAAAGCATATTTATTCTTTTCGTTTCCCATACCAAGAAGACAATCTGATGTCCATACATGTGAGTCTGATTTATTTCACTTATGAGTATGATCTCAAGTTGCATCCATTTACTATAAAAATCTGAAGTTTATCCCTCTTTTTGGCTGAGTAGTACTCTATTGTATAAAACACTACATCTTTTGTATCCATTCTTGACTTAATGGGCATTTGGGTTGTTTCTAAGGTTTAGCTATGATAAATTCTGCTACTATAAACCTAGGTGCACATATATTACTGTAATAGGATGTTTTAATTTTTCTGAGAAGGTGGCTGGAAAGGAAATAGCTGGGTGGTATGGGTCCTCTAATCCAAGCTTTTTGGAGGCATCTCTATGCTAATTTCCACAGGAATAGTAGAACTCTTAACTTCCCAACAACAGTGGAGAACGGTTCCTTTTCCCCAACATTTGCTGTAGCATTTATTATTGATTAATTTCTTTGTGAAAGCGATTCATTGAGGATGAGATAGAATTGCATTATCTACTTAACTTGCATCTCTCAAATGGCCAGTGATGTTGAATTATTTTTGCATATTTATTGCTTCACCTGAATTTGGGGAGTCTGAGGTTTTTCAGTTTTTTGTATGTTCTAGATAGAAACCTTTTCTCAGAGAAAAATTGGTTAAAATTTTTCCCACCTTGTAGATTGTATTTTCATTTTGTTTATAATTTATTTTGCCATGAAAAAGCTCTTTAATAAGGTGAGATCCTACTTGTTAATTCTTTGAAGTATTTCCTGTGTGGTCTGGTTTTGTGAACTCTCTACCTACCTCTACATCTTTAAGATTTCTACCTACATTCTCTTCCAGTAGATTTAGTTTCTGCTTTAATATCTTAGATCCATTTTAAAATATCCATTGGTAAAAATTGATAGACGTGGTAATCTTTGGCCTGCAGAAAGTTTTTTTTTTTTTTTCAGCAGCATTTATTAAGGAAGCTATCTCTCTTCCATTGAATATGTTTAACACATTTGTCAAAGATAAGATGGCTAAAAGCCAGTCAGAGAGCTGGGGCCAGCCAGACAGCTCGGTAGATTAAAGCACCTGGTCAGGCAGACACAAGGACTGGGTTTGATCCCTAGCATCCTGTGCTAACCCCACCCTTAGGGAATACTGAGACTTCAACTGAGATTGAGCGTGGTAGTGCAGGCCTGTAATCCCAGTGGTTGGGAGGCTGAAAACAGGAGAATCATTACAGTTCCCGTCTGTGTAGTGAAACCCTAGAGACCCTGTTACTAAATACATAAATAAAAAGATGGCTAAGTGTATTTGTAGGTGTGTATACATCTTCTGACTAGTACTACTAATCTGCAGGTCTGTTTTTTGCTGGTACCATGATGATTTTTATCACAGTAATTTTTTTTACCATAATTTTACTACAAACAAATAGCAATGAGAGAGTTTCAAATCAAATTAGTAGGACATATTCAATAATTAATACATTGTATATTCTTTTCTTAGTGATTATTTGTTGTACAAGATGCAGACATGTATTCTACTTACAAACACTATTATAGCAGATCCCTCTATTCATTGAATTAAGAGAATGTAGCTGTGTATCTATCTTAACTAACTTGAATATACAGATACAAAATGCTCATTTATTTGTATCCCCTTTTTGTTTAGTTTTGTCATTGAAATATTATAGGCATGTAAATTCAGCAAAATATCCCAAAATAGTCCAATAGTCCATAATAGTATTGGGTTTTCTGTATGTCTGGCAATGTCAGAAGCTGTTGACTTGAGTCTTTTACACCTCAGCATAATAATATGGCTTTACCTCTTACACTTTGTTTTTATACTTTTCTACTGGATGGTTAAGACCAAGATAAAGCAAGAATTGTAGCTTTTGTATGATTAGGGTCAATCAAACATCTCAGGATTTATCCTGAGACCTTGTACCACTGTTTGTAGATCCTCTGTCTGTGTCAACCATGTGGGTGAGTTACAGCCATTGCTTTACCAATTTGCTTTCTGTATCACAATAACTTTGTAATATAATATCAAGTCAGGATTTGTGATGCCTCCTGTCTTGCCTTTGTCACCTGTATTTGCTATCCAGGTCACTTCTTGGTGCCACATGAATTTTAGGAATGTTTTCTCTAGATCTGTAAGGTATGCGAGTGATATTTTGTCTCTTGTCTTTTTTTTTTTTTTTTTTTTTTTTTTTTTTTTTTTTTGTGGAACTGGGGATTGAACTCAGGCCGTTGTGCTTACCAGGGAAGCATTTATTCCACTGCGCCATCTTCCCGGCCCCACGAGTGATATTTTGATTAGGCTTGTATTATTCTCTACAACAGTTTGGGAAGTATGGCCGTTTTTCTTTTCTTTTCTTTCTTTTTAAAAAAGAACACAAAATAATGATAAAAGAAAATAACCTTAAAAATGATACAAAATTTCACTTAACAGAGTAATAGGATTTCAACAATGGTTGATTCTTTCTACCCATGACCAAGGGAATTCTTTCTACTTTCTTATATGCTCATCAGTCTCCTTTTCAGAGTACTATTTTTTTCAATCTACAGAACTTTTAACCAATTGTTAGATTGATTCCTAAGTATTTCATTGTTTTGAATACCATTGTGAAGGTTGTGATTTCACTAATTTCTCTCTAAGTGAATTTGTTGTTTGTGTACAGAAATGCAATTGATTTGAATGTTCACATTTTATCCAGCTATGCTACTGAATTTTGTTATTAAATTTAGCATTCTTTTCATAGAGTTTTTTGGGTCTTCTATGTAGAGTGTTATGTCATGTATGAATCATAATTTAACTTAGTCCTTTATGATCCTTGTTCTTTTATTTTTCTCTTGTCTACTTGCTCTGGCTATAGCTTCCAGAACTATACTGAATAAGAGTGATGTTAATGGACAACGTTTTCTCATTCTTGATTTTAGAGTGACATTGTTCAAGTTTTGTCCTTTTGGTATGAAACAGCCGTTTGTCATAGATGGTTTTTATTAGATTGAGTTATATAATATCTATTCCAGTTATCAGTAGGATTTTTGTCATAAATGAATGTTAGACTTTGTCAAAAAGCTTTTTCTGCCTGTATTGAGATGATCATGTGATTTTTTCTTTGGACCTGTTGAAATGTGCATTACAGTTATTGATTTGCATATGTTGAACTACCTATGAATCACTGGGATGAATCCCACTTGGTCATGCAGTACAATCCTCTTAATGATTTGCTATATTCTGTTGGCAAGTATCTTATTGAGGATTTTTATTTATAAGTTGATTGATTAGGGCATTTGGCCTGTAGCTCTTTGTTTTGGTTGGGTCTTCCTATGGTTTTGGAATCAGGGAAATATTTGCCTTCAGAAATGAGTTACAGAGTATTGCTTTCTTTTCAATTTCATTAAGGATTTTGAAGAATATTGCTATTAAATCTTCTCTAAAAATCTTATAAAATATAGCAGTGAATCTATCAAGGTCTGGGCTTTTTTGTTTGCAAGTTTTTAATTATATTTTCAATTTCATTGGCTAATATTAAGTTATTCAAAGTTTTTACATCTTCTTGTTTTACCTTTGGTTATATATGAATCTGTCCATTTCTTTTGTATTTTCCATCTTATGAGAGTGAAGGATTTCAAAGTATGTATTGATCTTCTGAATTTCCACAGAATCTGTATTGAATTCAAACTTTTCATTCCTCATTGTATGAATTTTATTTTATTTTATTTTTTAAATTTTTTCTTTTTCTGTAGAATGTGGGATTGAACTCAGGCCCTTGTGCTTGCTGAGCTATCTCTCCAGCCCCAATGTATGAATTTGAGTCTTTTGTTTATAATATTGATTAAGTGCTTATCAATTATATTTATTCTTTTACAGAGCCAACTCTGATTCACTAATTCTTTCTACTGTTTTCTTGGTCTCAATTATTTAAATTTCTACTCTGATATGTATAATTGCCTCCCTTGTATGGACCTTTGCCTTATCTTGTTTTATTTTTTTAGAAGCCTGAGGTGCTATATTGTTGTGTTTATTTGTGCTTGGTGAATTCTTCTAATTTTAGAATTCACTAAAATGTTCCCCTTTGTAACTCTTTTTATTGTATATTACAGGTTAGAGTATGGTGTATCTACATTTTTGTTTAATTGTAGATATTATTTAATTTCTTCTTTAATTGCTTGTCCAGTAGGCTGCCATTTAATTTCTATGTGTTCAGAAAGTTTTTGTGTTTTCTTTTGCTGTTAATTTTATTACACTATGATCAGATAATATACATGGAATAACTTCAGCTTTCATAAATTTACTTAAACATGTGTTATGGTATGTTAGATAGATCTGTTTTAGGGAATGTCCTATATGTATCTAAGAACAATATGTATTCTGTTGTTGTTGAGTGGAACACTCTGTAAACATCTACCAAGTCCATTTGTTCACATAGATTTCTGATATTTCTTTGCTAATTCTTTGTCTGCTTATTTTATTTATTTGTTATACTGGGATATCAAGTTCCCTCATTTCAATTATGTCATTGTTCAATTATTTTTTGTGTCTATTAATATTTGTCTTATGGAACTGGGTACTTCTGTAATTGGTACATGCATATTTATTATTTCTACTTCCTGCTCTTGAAGTTTTCCTCTGACAAGTATGTAATGGCTTTTTTTTTTTTTATCTCTTTTAATCATTCTTGGTTCAAAGTTCACATTATCAGAAAACAGAATATCTACCCCTAATTTTTTCTGGGTTTCTGTTGCATGAAGTTTGGCTTTACATACTTTGATTTTAGTCTATGAATTTCTTTCCAAGTTCATTATTTTTTCTTGCATGTGGCATATTGTTCAATCTTGTTTCTTGAATCATTCTGTTAGTCCGTTCTTTTTTTTTTTTTTTTTTTTTTTTTTTTTTTTTTTTTTTTTTTTTTTTTTTTTTTTTTTTTTTTTTTTTTTTTTTTTTTTTTTTTTTTTTTTTTTTTTTTTTTTTTTTTTTTTTTTTTTTTTTTTTTTTTTTTTTTTTTTTTTTTTTTGGTTGGCTCAGACTGCCTTACAGGTGGGTCTGGTAAGGCAGATTGAGGTGGGAATAGAATCACTGTATCCTGCTCCTGACTGAATTTGCGTGAACAGGCACTTAAGCAACTGAGCTAACTGGCAGGCCCCCTGTTTCTTTTCATTGGTAAATGGAGGCTATTTGCAATGATGGTTAAAATTGATAAGTATTGACTTGTCTTTCTCCTGATATTTTCTGCTGTTGGTTCCCTATTTTTGCCCTCTGTTTAATTGCGTGCCTTGCTTGGTTTTATTCTGCTGCTGTTCTTGGAATTGTGGTCATTTTCTTCTCTGCCTAACATATTTTCAGTACCCTTTGTAGTGCTGGTTTAGGGGTCATGAATTTTTTCATTTTTTTCTTTGTGATGGAAGTACCTCATTTTTTGAAAGATAGTTTTGCAGGGTACATTAATTTGGTTTGGAATTTTTTTTTTGTTTTTGTTTTGCTTTGTTTTCTTTCAGGACCTGAAATGTTTCACTCCAACCTCTCTTGACCTGAGGTTTGTGCTGAGACATCTGCTGTGATTTTGATAAGCTTTCCTCTATAGGTGATGTGTTTTTCTTCTCTCCTAGCTTTTACTATTCTTTTCTTATGCTGAATTTCTGGGATTCTTACTACTATATGTCTAGGTATAGATTTTAGTTATAGATAACTGAAGTTCTATATGCTACACTTAACTATGTGTTATATTCTTTTCCCATGCTTGGAAACTTTGTTGCTATTACTTCTACAAAAGTTTTAGGGCGATTGTATTGACTCCTGCTTTTTTATTGACTCTGATTAGTTTTAAATTATTTTCTTCATGTCATCTTGCTGCAGTTGAATTGGTATTTTCTGATCTTCTGTTATTTTAAAGAGATTTTTCCTTTCCTTTCATGCTTGTTAATGGAGATTCTGTCTTCAAGGTCAAAAACTCTGCCTTCATTTTCATTTAAGGGTTTTTCTTCAGCTTTCAATGAAATTTTTGATATCCTGAATATCTGTTTGGATCTTCACACTCTATTTCTTTCCTATTTTTATCATTCATTGTTTCTATCCTCCTGTCTTCAGCTACTTTTTTGTGTATTGCAACTCTCAATTTTCTGAACACTTCCTTTTAAATTTTGACTATTTCAATATTTACAAAGATATTTTCAAATTCTATTTTTACCTGAGAGATTATTTCTTATCTGATTTCCTCTATAGCCTCATGGACTGGTTTTTTTACTTCAGTTGCTATCATTTCAAAAAGGTCAAATGTGTGTCTTTCATTTCCCTCTATCTCATGTCTTCTGGACATGTCCTAGGTGGACTGGAGGCCTGAAGTTGCATTTTGCTTCTTTCTGTGTTTTGACATTCTCCATTTCAAATTTTTTCATTTTCTTTTCTGTGTTGAGCCTTGTAAGTTTGTGTGATAAGTAGCTTTATGACAAAGATCAAGGCCTCTCTAGGTAAGGTTTGTTCTTCAGGATGTCTTCTGTGTGTAGGAGGTTCTTGGTTTGTGTCTGTCCCAATATCCTATCTTTTCAATTAATTAACAGTAAGATGTTGATATCTGTTTGGCTCAGTCCCTCGTCTGGTTATTACTCCAGAATTTCTCAGTATTGTTACAGAACTGAGAACAGTTGATTAAAACAGATATGACATCCTAGCTAAAGAAGTTTAATTAACATTGACAATAGTATCAAGCATAGTTTAGAAACTGAGAAGCTGTGGTGAATATTAATTTTGTGCCTTCAGCCATATATGTGAAATCTACAATTATATAAAACAGCAAACTGTAAGTTGGGAGCTTGTATGCAAAGTGTTTATGCTTGATAAAGTGCTGTTACCATCTGATGGGGAAATTTTAGAGTGGACAGAACAGAGAAAACTAAAAAGAAATAATGTAGAAGCCATGTTGGAGGATGAAGGATGATCATGTGAGCTGTGCAAAACTAAAGAAGAGGGAAGAAGAGAAAGAATGAAAGAGTAAGCAAGGGATTATTGAACTTGACAGGAAAAATTATGCCATTCACTCATGAAAATATGATTAAGCATACAAAGGTAAATTAAGGAAAAGGGCAAAGAATGTCAATAGATTAGAGCAAAAACATAGATAAGGGACAAAAAAGTGAAAAGAAATGGGAACAATAAACCACAAACCAGATCCCTCTCCAAAAATAAAAAGAAGAAGAAAAATAGAATGCCTCTGTAACCATAGGTCACAAAGGAGGAATGAGCTGTTCCATTTACTATGCGGTCCTGTAGCTTTAAATCTTGTTCTTCATGGTATCAGTTAGTGCTCTGGTGCACAAAAGGAAGGAGAAGAAGAGAAAAACAAAGTTTAAATGAAGGAAAAAATAAAGAAAACTGGTTGATTATCAGGTAGAGAGTAGGTTTTATGAACAGAATTTACTGCTGGAATTTACTGCAGCATCTCGTGATCAAAGGAAGGCATAAGAGGCAGGGAACTTTATACCCAAGTCTGTAATCCATGACTTGATTTAGCACAATATTTTAGTATATCTTTTCTCTGCTTCTTTCAAGATTCTAAGTGTGGCAGCAGTCATCCCAATCCAGCAGTCCACTGGCAGCTGTGCAGGCTGTCTGGCTTTTCCTTAAGTTCTTTGTGCTTGGCTCTATTAGGCTCTTACATCAGATTGATTTTGTTTCGGGAGTGTGTATGTCCCTCCCCTTTCTTCCAGTTACCTGTGTCTTAGTTGCATTTCACTGAATAGCTCCCCCTCCATTCAGCCGTGCTGCATACTCCCAGCTTTCCTTTCTTACCCAGAAGCTAATTTAAAAGTATGCATAAGTGAAAGAAAAACTATTTATCATTTTACTTTTATAAATTATGTGTGTGGGGATACAGCAATGTGTATTTCTTTCTGAAGTGTTATGAAATAAGTAACAAAAGTATCGTGTGTTTCTAATTATTTAGTAATGCTAAATAATTACTGTGTTAAGTGCCAAATTTGGGTAAGAACTTTAAGCATCTTAAACAAAAACTAGTGAACAACTGTTTAGGCCTTCTGAAATATGCTTTATTTTGATCATCATTTCACATAAGAGCTATCGTTCTATGCTTGCTTATCAGAGGACATGCCTATATGTTCACAAAACTAGAGCCCATAGAATAAGGTGGAAGTAAAGGTGTGAAAAGTGGAAAGTTTGGGGAAAACCAGCTCAGTTTAGGAGTTTGAAACAAATTATTGCTGTAATTATACAACTTTATTGAAACTGTATCATAATGCCTTACATGTATACAATGTGCAATGATTAATCAGTACAGTTACTATTTTGATCTCCCTAGACATAATTCTAAATTTTTTGTTTGATGTATAATAATTGTACATGATTACATGGGGCTCAGGGTGATAGTTCATACTATATGATAGGTTTTGTGAAATGCGCAGTGTGATGGGCTCTGTTTTTGAAGGCGACTGGACATCCAAGTGTGGCCCTGTTCTCTGGTGTGCTAACCCTAAACTAGGACACATCTAGTGAGAGGGTCACCATCTCCTGGCTGAGTCTAACTAAGATCCCTTCCGTACTGATGTTTGAATTTGTATGTGGTAGAAATGGAAAAACTACATGCAAATAGGAAAGCAAATATTCTCCTGATTGTAATATTGGCTTTGATATGATAAAAATAAGATAGTATATTTTATTTGAAACTGGAGCATTGCTTACTCACTACCAGAATTTTAGCAAGGTAAATCCTTTCCTTCAAAATAAGTGAATTATGAAGTCAAACTTCATCTGAGGGCCTATTTACTGGATTTATGATTGACAAATCATTGCACTGATTTCTTACAATAATTTACAAGAAAATATATTGATTTTCCTTCAAAATCTTCATCTCTGATAAGCACAAGCACTTTTTAACTTCCTAATATATATGAGGCTTAGTACTATCATTTCTTAAGAAGAAACTTTAACCTTATAGTAAGGAAAGGAAGAACTCTGTGAATCAAAATGCAGAACAACTGAGGGAGAGTTGACTGATAGTGCTAAAACCCAGGGAGGAAAGACAGATAGGTGTGACATCTGACTTTGTTCTCTGGGGTCTCTGGAGAGGAAGGGATTTGCAAAAGGAAGCAAAAGCAATTACCTTTGTTACACTCTGACTCTAAACAGCTAGAATCATTGGTACATAGTTTTCAAAAATACTAAAATAAAAAGTGAGCCTTATAAGAAATACAATAGTAAAATTGATATTTAACAGGGAGCATTTTTTTCTGATATTTTTCCTAATCTTCTATGAGAAGAACTTAGGATCTTTTTTCATAAATGTTGAAGATTAAATTAAGATTGGATTTAATTAAAAATGTTTGGGTTGGGAAGATGGTTCAGTAGAATACATGCTTCCCTGGCAAGTGCAAGGGTCTGAGTTCAATCCCTGGTTCTGCCAAAGGAAAAATAAAAGTTATTTAGGAACTTCAAAACAGTTTCTTTTTGTTTAGGGACTAATGCTAACATAATCCATGCTATTGTGTGTGCACTAACTAATTCCCTGAAATAAGATGAGGCATTTTTCTTAATATTCTCATGAGCTTTGGAGCTCTTTTGGTGCTTGTGCTAAGTCCTAAATTCAAATAATTTAAATTCCTCTGCATACTTATGTACCTGCCCCACCAGAAACTGCAGTTTCCTGCTCACCCTGTACCACTAGCCTTTCGTCTTTCTGTTTTTCACACATTCAGCACAGCATTTTTCTTGTTGCAAGTCCTAGTATTATAAATTGATAAATTAATTCTGAAGCTCATTAAATAACAATTGCAGGTGATTCTATGAAGCATCTTAAGCTCACTTTCAGAAAGGCTTGATGGGCAAAGTGATTCAACAGGTAGCAAATGCACATATTAAGATAAAATTGTTCCTTTCCAATGACCCTATCAAGAAAAAGTTAACTATATTTAGCTTTTGCTTTTCTTCCAGCCTAGTCCATGAGCTGCTGAAACTGGAGCACAACTTAATGTTGTTCTCTCATTTGTCAGCTTTTGAATTTTGGAGAAGTAGAAATCTGGCTGAAAACAGTATTGAATAACAATTACAGAATTTGGGTAGAATAAAACTTGCAAAAAAAGTGCAGAAATGGAAGATCTACTTCTACTTCTACTTGTCTTCAGTTGTTCACCAGCACTAAAGTGCAGAGAACTTCAGGGAGCAGAACTGACATCTAAGTCTCTACATGCAGTTCATAAAAATAAGGTAAACTACTGGCCCTTATGCTAAGTTGCTCACCTACGCACATCATGTAAAATCGTGTGTGTCACATGTAGGTCCATATTAATTACATGGCTCTTTATTTCATTAAACAAATAAGCTGTACTGACCTTGCCTGCTTGCCTTAGGCAACGGGAATGCTTCATCAAAGCTCTGCTCTGAGGAGCAAGTATTTCTTGGGATTTGATGACTGTACAAATGTGTTGATCTTTCATATGAAATTTCAACCTGTTTTTATTTTGTTTGGTTTGTGAATTTGTTATGTGGTCCTTATAATCTCTGAGTCTTGTGTTTTTCTTCTGTCTAACGTGTTTTGTCAGTGTTTTTGCCCTGCCTATTAACATGTCAGTCAAAGAAGTAGACTAAGCAGAAGAAACAGATTTAAATTAGCCTATCATATTTAATGCTAATATTTAATCTTTACTTGTTCAATACATAGAAAAGCACACAAAATTCTCACTTAAATGTATAATTGAAAACATCTTTTCTATAAAACAAATGTTAATAATCTTGACAATATAAAACATCAAAATAGTGCTCACAAGGGCCAGGATGATGGCTCAGTAGCATAAGCTCCTGCCTGGCAAGTGCAAGGTCCTGAATTCAATCCCTGGTCCAGGGTGGGGGATGAGGGAACCTAAATATCTAAGGGGCAGACAATGCAGATGATAGAATCTTTTGGGGGCCCGTGAGATAGTTCAGTAGAATAACGTACCTGCTTAGGCAGAGCGCACGGCCAGGGTTTGGTCCCTGGAGTGCCATGTTAGCCTGTCCCTGGGAAGGCCCTGCGAGTGACTGAGACAGGGTGTGGTGATGCACTCCTGAAATCTCAGCACTTGGGAGGCTGAAAAACAGGAAGATATGAGTCCAACCTATGGTAGTGAAACACCATAGACCTTGTACTAAATACATTAAAGAATAAAAAAAAAATTATATTTTCTCCTAGCATTAGATTTTTTCATTAATTTTATTGAGAAAAAAATTGCAATAATATATATAAAATACATGTTTATGCAAATTAGTTATATACATATACAGCTACTTTCTCTTAGTTCAATGTGAAGAAAGATTTGTACTAAAGACAAGATACCATGTCTTCATCTTGTACTATGAATAACTACTATGAAGACAAAAATATGCAATGTATTAATTATTGTAACTGTCCTACTAACTTATTTTGAAACTGTCTCATTGCTATTTCTTTCTCAATAAAATTAATTTTAAAAAAGATTTGAAAGTAACTGTCAGATTTGTGTGCTGACTTTACTTCTACCCTCTACCAGTACTCAGTGCAGCTTGACTGTATTACTCTGAAAGTGAATATTTCTGCAACAAAGACTTCCTAATCTGTAGGGAAAAATTAATAACCAATCACATAACCCTTCAATAATATATTCTTTGTAATATGAATAATAACATTGAAGGAAGTAAGAATCATAAGTCTATTAATACTTGTTATTTTCTTTACCCTCTTCTTCTTTTGGTTTGACTGTAATAAGAGCACTCAATTTGAAATGTCTCATAAACTGAATCTATTATTCCTGATTTTCCTAGAGGATGTTTAAAAGAAAGTAATGGAAATAATTTTGAAAAAAAAAAAAAAAAAAACACTTTCATGGGTTGCCTTTTGAATTTCTCCCCAAACCTGAACAATTTGAAGATGATAATTTTTAAATTTGCTTTTTTGATGGGAAATATTCCCTTTCTTTTCAAATTTGAGATGTTCAAATGAAATCCTAAAGTTTAGAATTGCTGCTTAAAAGTGCAATCCTTTATGCTCTGGTTTAGTCATTCCATGATGAATATATTTACTATATGCATTGATAAAATACATGATATCTTGTCATATCTTATAAATTATTTCTTAGTTTAAATTTTAATTTATTTTTTAATTTAATTTTCTGTGATTCCAGGCATTGAACGTAAGATCTTGCACTTGCCAGGCAGGTGCTTATGTCACTGAGCTATGTCCCTGGCCCCCCCAATATTTTTTTACATAGTACATATTAGTTGCTCCTACTTACCTCAGTGTATTACATGAGATCGACTTAAATTCTTTTGAGATTAAATAATTTACCAAATAAGAAAAAATTAATACCTTCAAAGGAAAAACAACGTAAAATTCAATATGAAAAAATTTGCAGGGACAAAAATTTAAATAGTATGATTTGTAAATAAGGCATAATGTCAGACTAAACCATAAATAAAGTTCACAGAAGAATAAAGAAGGTGCAAAAATTCATCTCGTACTCCTATAGCTCCCATTTATTGCCTTCCACTTAAATATTGATTTAAAAAAAATAAGATAAACAACTGCTTTCCCTTAATCCCCATTTTCAGATACATAGAGCTAAAGACACAAGGTTGTGTTCAATCTGCGGAGAGTTTTTCTCTAGGTACTCCTCTCTTGGGAATGCTGTTGATGACCTGAGTCTGCAAATCATCAGGCACCCGCTTTTAATTTGTGTTTAAAAACAAGTTATTTTGGGGTGCTCCGTTTTTGGATATTAGTTATGGGGGCTCACCTACCAATGCAAATCTAGGAAAACCTTAGGAACTGTGTTTGAAGTATGAATATCGTCTTCCTTGGCAAATACTTATTATGTTTGAATCATGCTTAATAATCTACTTTTCCCATTTCATTCATCAAGGACATTTTTAAAAAGATTTTCAAATTCAAATTTGAAATAAATAAGAGAATAAAAATCCCTGCCTTCAACGAAGCAGGAATTAAAGTCAAGTAAGACTTGCTCACAGTCTGTAGCTAAGTGACAACCTCTTCATCTAAGATCCACCGAGAAGGGCTGCGACTGAGCACTTGTGGCTGAAGAGCTCACGAAGCCAGTGGCAGCTGCAGGCGCTGGATCGGTGGAGTCAAGGTGAGTCAGCACTTTTTGCTTCCTTACAGTTGAGAGGGCGACAGGGCAGCTTCAGGTGAGCACCAGGATGGGTCTGCTGGTAGCTGGCTCGTGGCTAGTGAGAGATTCCCAGAGCTGGGCCTGCCTTCTACCACAGCCACTCCCAGAGTACAAGATACCCTCTACCCCATTGGCCAGGGTCCCAGGATGAGGGGTATTAACACAGAATCCCTACCCTGCAGCACAAGAGAGAAGATAGCCTTCACCTGATGAGCTGCTAAGATTGGGGGTGATGGCTCTCGCAGCTTGCCTTAGCCTACATGTGGGAGAACCCACGGCACCTTACTCTTTTAAACAAACTAAAATCTTGGAACTCTGATAAGTTTGGATTGATACCGAGCAAAAAAGTTTAAAAAAGAAAAAAGAAGGAAAAGAGAGGAAGGGGATATCATTTGGAAGATAGAATAACTTACCCCATTTGGAACTACCATATCAGTTATTCTTAAACCTGTCCTTATTGAAATAAAATTTTTATTAGTCAATCAATAAATATTCAACCTAATGCAAATAAATTTCAGTTAGTAATAGATACTGTTTAATATTATAATAGAGAAAGAAAAAGAAAGAAAGAAAGAAAGAAAGAAAGAAAGAAAGAAAGAAAGAAAGAAAGAAGGAAAAGAAGGAAAAAAGAATCCAATGCAGGCTTAGAAGGCCCATTTGCTATGTTTTCCAAAATTTGAGGAAATCCTAAAGTTTAGAATTGTTACTTAATTATTCAGCATAAAACAATGTCATTCTGGCTCTGTTTCTGTGCCACAGTGATAAACACACAAAAGTGCTTTGGAGAGAAGAAAAGACTTCACCAGAGAGACCACAGCTTCTCAGGCTAAAGATAAATAAAGGTGTTTCTTCTTGAAGAAAATGAGAAAAGAGAAAATTAAGCCCACTTAAAGCAAATTACTGACACATACCATAGACTGTGAGTGCCTCGTAATGCCCAGGAGTGGAAGATGCAGAGTCATAATGATAGATCCCAGACAACAAGCAGGGATCAGAATGAAATCTTAAAACCAACACAGAGTAATAGTTAAGGATTTGAGGTAAAAGGCTCAGTTTATGTACAGATGTGTGCTTTTAAACCACTCCCATACAAACTGAAAATGTTTCCATCTTTCTTTGACTAATACCCAAAGGGTAATTGAGAAGGAAAACATGTTATTTTTCTATGCTTTAATTTACCAATATTTTCAAGATACTATGCAGCTTTTGGACTAATGTATTTTCAGCACAGCACTTATCATTGTTTGCTAAATAAACAAAGAAAAGTATGACAAATATGGTGCATTCCAGTTATTTTGTCTTTAAATCTAATTTTTAAAGATAATATTTGATTTTGTCCTACAATAAATTCAAACTAAATGAGAATGCACTAAATAGGAGCAAGAGTCAAACACAGGAAGAACAAGCAGGCTGAGCAGGCTCAAGGATGGAGCTATCATTCATTCCATGAATTATATTAGCAGAACTCACCCTAAAGGGCAGACAGTGACAGAATTCAGCACCCAGGACTCCTGTACAGAATATAGGATGCCTGCAACTTTTAAGGACCTTGCCACTATGCTACTAGAAAGCTGTTCTAATTATATGATTTATGTTGAGTGCCTCGTACCAGAAAGTATCAGCTCAAGCAACCATGGAGGGTGCAGAGGTTAAAGTTAGAGACACATCTGTGTGACCAAGCGTTATGAAAGTCTCTGCACCCCAAGAATTCAGTGGGTGCTTTGGTTGGTAACACTTTATGGGTGTTGCTTGGTGACATCAACATGGCTCTCACAACTCCACTGCAAGTCCCACATCTCCTCAAATGCACTTTTGTTGTGACTGACTCTATCCATATCATGTAACAGTGACTACAGAAGAATGGTCCCATATTGTGACTCAGAGTCAGTCCTTGAACCAGTTCTCAAGGGAGACATAAGAGGCCTCTACCTCTTACTCCAACAAGTGCTACTCCATCACAACCTGTACACTGGGACAAGGTAGCTGTTTGAAGGAACAGAAGCAGAATATTCCATGTTTTTCCATATAGAAAGAATAGAGCACTCAACGATCTGAAATCACTATCTCTGTGTGCTACTGTCTTTGTTCAGAAGAATTTAAAATGTCATTAGAAATGGATATTATAAGCTGCCATGGGGTCACAATCTACCATCACTTCCCTGGGCCCTCAGTGTCATGGACATGATTACTCTGAGTCTGTGCTTCAGTGCATTTGATATTTTCTGACCTGCAGTATGATCCATAGTGGGCACCAATTGATTTCCCTTGGCAACTTACAAGTTCATCTGTAAGGGAAAAGGACAATTTCCACCTAACCTGTGCAGTCCTAGTGAAACGACCATTTGAAGAGTCTGAGAAGCATTGTGTTCTCTAATTCTTCAGGAGTTTCAGAAGAGGCCTGATGGCAGGATTGGGTCATACATTTGGGGTTTGAGAGTGTTTATGAGTCTATAGTCTGCTTTCACTTTACTATAAGTCACAAATATTAGTGTACAGGCAAGGTACAATACTTCATTAATAATCACAGCAAAGAATGCCATAAAATACAATTACAAAATAAATCTTAAAAGATACGGGGTTGCATGATGTTTGAAGAAGTTTAGAGAAGGCATCTTTCATTACCAGCCACCAACCTGTATCCAGTGTGACACCCAGTGCTAATACAAACATTAGACTTTTCTGAGAATAATGCAAAGCTCTGTGACATATAGACACAGGTGACATTACTTTGTTTAGACTTCTAAAGGGCACTTCATATAGTGCTGGAAATAAAAAGCCATTTTGAAATGCAGTCTCTTGGGGTTGTCGAAACCAAACAAAGTGCATTGAAAAGTGCTTAAAAGAAAGATATAAAGCACCTAGACTTTGCGGTCAGTCCAAGGCACTTTCCTTCATGGCATTTGTTAATTTTTTATATATGCATTGATCAAATATCTATCATTTTGAAGACTTTCTGCATGAGAATAATAGTATCTCTGTGCTGAATTCAGGAAGGAACTCTCTGATCAGATAACAGACAGAAGACGCAGCTTAGTTCCTGGGATCCCAGTGTTCCTTGTTTTATTTGCTGCTCACTGACAGGACTCAACAAAGCCATTGTTCATTAGTAAAAGGCTGTGTGCACACAGATCTGATTGCACCATGACCCCCAGGCCGTTTAAGAGATTGGGCTCAGAGTCATTGGTTCCTCTTCTGTACTTAGATACAGGCCTATCACAGAAACCAGCCACCTGTGCACCAGGGGATGACTCTCCTCTGTGGTATAAGGTGTGTAGAGTTCCTGTGATGTCACATACAGTGGGGGGGGGGGCTCTGTGATGCCTCTAAAGTGGGAATGTTCCCTGCCTCCTCAGCCTGCAGTGGAGGATGTCCAAAGCTTGAAAGCATGCCACAGTGACCCAGTGATTTAGAGGGAAAAACTGGAATGAGCTGTTTTAAGTCAAGCTTTCATGGTGACAGAGCTATGTAAACCATCACAGATCAAAACGTAGTCACCTGGCTTATTTGTGGCTTGTGCCGTGATCTCCCACTGACAGCAGAGCTGAATCAGCACGACTGAGTCCATACATTCTGCAAAACCCATCCCCTAGAGTGTTTGTCATCTCGCCCTGTAATGCATTGAAAAGTTTACTCGTCTTTGTTCTGCAATATAAGCACATGTTTCAAAAGGATTGTTTTCCTGATTTTAGTACTGAGGATCAAACTCAGGACCTTGAGCTCACCAGGTAGGCCCTTTTGCTGCTGGGTCATTCCCTAGCCTCTCAAAAGTTTAAAGATTAAAAATAATTACTTCATTTATAGTTTTGCAGTAGGTATAAATGAGACTTAGATGACAGATATACTATGCAAATGAACAATGTATGTATACAGTATGCGGATAATTTATAGAAGACACATATGTACAACTGTGTCTATTTGCCTTAGATTACAAATATTATAAATTAGAAGTCACTCCCCAAAACCCAACAAAAAACCTAGGTATTTAAAAATTATATTTGTAGGTCACTACAATTTGATATCTGCTTAGCTTCATAGACATAATGTTTCCTCTTACTTTCTAAAATATAAACCCATTAGTTACAAAAGTTTGTCAACTGCTAAATATCACTACCTATTATTAGTGCTCCTATTTGCGGTTCTGTAGATACAAAACTATGACTGGCTTAACCACGTAATTTCTTGAGTAAGAATTTCAGTAGGTACTAAGGTTATAACTGCTCCAAAGCTCTACACCAAAGGTCAGAGGACAGTGCTATAAAAATTATCCTTGTAAATTTATAAAGAATATGATAATTTAATTTTCAGATCAGAAAATAAAAGACAATAGTATATAAAATAATATGCAAAATAAATGTTTATGATTACTTAAAATATGTTCATTTTAGTTATTACAGTCAAAAATAGAATATGTGGTGGGGCCTTTTATTTTCTCCCTTCTTCCTTCTTGCCCACCCTCTCCACCTCCCTCTCCCCTGTTCCTCTCCTCCCTCTGATTTAATATAGCACTTCTCTGATGATTTGGCATAATTTCTCTCTCTAACAGGAACTTAAGATTTTGGATCTATTAGCAGTGCATACATTATTTATTAACTTGCATCAGGAGTAATCTTGCAGTTGGCAGGCTCAGAAAGCTGCAGAAAATGATCATTCCACTGCCATAGCCTGCATCCCTTCTCAGCAGTCCATGACAGATAAAGACATTGAAGAGGTAGCTTTCCTTCCTGACATTTGTGCGTGGAAAATATAACAAATGGTTTCTTCCATTTACCATTTCCCCTCTGTCCATGAAGCAATAATTTGTGCATTAGTATGGAGGCTTATAAGTACATAAACATTAATCTAAAATGCTCTGGAGGCTCAGATGAATTATTATTATATGACAGTGAAGAAGAAATACACAGGTATCCCAAAACTCGGGGGGAAGAGCTGCAAACTCTGGCAGGTGGTCCATAATGATCAGTCATGGCACCATTGTTAGGTTACACAGTTCACCTGTGATAGCTGATGACAACAGAAGTTATTCTCAGCACTGCGCCTGGAACCACATTGCTTGTTTTATGAGCCTACTATATTCTTTAGGGAGCAGTAAGAAATGCACACATTTGGGACTTCATTTACAACACACGACAGCTGTCTGGAGCAAGTGGTGCAGCCGATAAATTGAGACTGTGTGTGTGACAGATGAGGCTGGAGATGGGGTGAGCACCACGACTCGAGCCGGGGATGACAGTGTGGGAGACGCAGCAGGGAAACCCCAGCTGAGAAATGGTTGGAAAAGGACAGACTGTATTTCAGGCCTAGAAATGAGATTGTATAAGGAAAGAACAATGAATTTAGGTAGAATATTTTCTCTTTTTTATTTTCTTGGTACTGGGAATCAAACTCAGGACCTCACGCTTGCCAAGCAGGTGCTTTGTCCCTGAGCTACACTCCTGGCCTTAGAATATTTTCTCCCCAACAGTAAAGATATAGTTCAGATTTTCCATTTAATTGTTGTTTCTCAGCATATCACATATTTTATTAAAGTAACAGGAACCCACTTGACCCATATGACTGAAATGTTTAGACAGCTCTCTTTGACTAGCTTTCATACAAAAATAGTAAAAGGTTATTTTGTCCCATTATCTTGTTTTACTCTTATTTTGGCATCAAACACAAACAAGTACAGCACAAATGCTGAATGCATACTTAGAGTCTTTGGAAACAGACAATAGTGGAAAATGAATCCCACTTTTAAGGAGGTAGCTTAAATTTTAGTCTGCTAAGTATAATTTAGATTTGACATTATATAAAAATACTTTCATGATTCATGGGATTTTTAGAAGCTGGTTACCTTAGTGATTTTATTTATCGTTCTGATAGTGTCTGACGGTTGAAATATGCTTGAGTACACCTGCTGTCACTTGCTAGTTTCACGCTAGGGGAAATTAAAAGCAAGTTGCTTCTAAGATATTGAACTTTGTATTTCCTATTTTTTGCTAGTGGAGCTTAAATAGTATGAGTAATCTCATTGTAAGGTTTTTGTCTTAATATTTACAGAAGCTTCACATGAAAATCAGCACATTTAGTTGTATCTGTTTGGATATAGACATGCATGAATCTGTACGCCACACATGTGCACTCACATAAGCATCTTTAAAGAAGTGTGTACATGCTATGAATCAAGATGCTAAATCACACAGTGGTTAAGAAAAATTTATGGTGTAGAGGGGAAACCTAGCCTGACCTGGTGACACATGTGGGTAATCCCAGAACTCTGGGAGGCAGAGGCGGGAAAAGCACAAATTTGAGCCCAGAGTAAACATGAGGGTCTTCCATCTTGTCTCAAAATAAAAAATAAAATGGATTGGAAATATAGCTCGATATGAAATGCTTGAGTTCAATCCCCAGCACAAAAAAAGAAAAAGAAAAAAATAGAAGGTGATTTATAAGGTGCAATGAACTCAGATTGTATCTTCACAATTAAAGGAAATCTATTAAATGGTAAAAATTTCATTAAACAAAATGAATTTAATGAGTTGTTAATATTTGTGTTCATTATATAAACCCTGAAAGATAAATAGATAGGAAACACTTTGGGCCAAGATGTTTTGAATTTCTGTATTTTGCAGAGTGTGGTGGTTCACACCTGCAACCTCAGCACTGGGAAGGTGACCAGCAGGGCTCCCTGGTGAGCTCACAGCCAGCCTGAACAACACAGCGAGACTCTGTTCTAAAATACACAATCAGAAATCAAAGCTTTCTGTTAATTAAAGAATCTTCACTTAAGGAGCTTAAAAAATGAATTGTCTCCCAAAACTCAAATACCTGTCTTATGGGAGTTCAAAGTTCAAAATTTCTCTAAATTCTTTGGAAGTTTACATTCTGATAGCTACCACTTAGTTCAAATTTTTGTCAGTATAAAATTACTATTTCTGAATCATCTCAATGCTGTGCACCGAGTTGTTCTCTCTTTCAGGATTGGCCATACTGATACCCAAACATGTGAGTAGATGTACATCTGTATACAGACAGACATAGAGACAAAGAGAGAGAGACAGACAGACAGACACACACACACACACACACATGCACACCCACACACACACATACACACACACACATAAAAAACTTAGCAAATGCATGGTCAGAGGGTGCTCTGCAAAAGGTAATTTCATCTTGGCTGTTTCACATTCTTGCACTTCGCATCCCACACTTCTGGGCTCTTCGACGGTCTTTCCTCTTCCTTTACCTTTCCCTCCTGCATCACTTCCAGAACTCAAGAAATCGCTACTGTGCTCAGGCTGCCCTTGCAGAAGGCTTGCCTTAGCCTTACTTTGTATTTCAAACTTAGCTGTTTAGCTCATCAAAAAGGCCCTCTTGTAATGAGATCTTAGAAAGCAGTTGCAATTAGATGGTGCATTCATGTTTATCCATTGCACAAGTTACAATCAACCCAAGAAGCAAATATTTTTCAATTAGAAATGAAAGGCTAGCATGAAATTATTCTTAGAAATATCATGATTCATTATATTCTCTCATACATACATACAAATTTATTTCCCCCAGAATCTTTTCCTTCATTTCAAATCATCTTTGTATAAAAGTATTAGACTCCTCTAGCAAATGCCCTTGTGTCTGTTATTTATAAATGGGACTTCTTCTATGTAACCAGTAGTGTTCTAAGCTGTAGGGGCCCCCGGATCGCACCAATTGTCACTCTGGTTATAGGCCTAAAACTAATGAACTTTTAAAATCAGCAGTTTTGGAACTTTGGATTTAGGATATTCTAATTTCCCTAAAAATCTGAGGGACCCTCAGAGAATGGTTTATGTGTTTTATATCTAGTGATGTGATGGAGCTGGCAGTTGTGAGCTGTCGCCACTGACTTCTAACATCTGCTCCCAAGTTTGCCTTCTGCGATTTCACGGCATCTTGCAAGTGGCCCCACTGGGCATATTCCAGTAGCATGACACAGCCAGCTGGCCAGAATAATTCAATTTTTTGAGAACTTTTTTAGAAGCCTGTCTCTAAAAGATTCAATATTCAAAATTATATAAATTTAAAACTAAATGAAATGTTAAAAGCAAACACAATAACTATACACAGGTCGCTACTTGTGAATTATTTTCCTAAAACCTGTTCTTCGGGGGTTATGATACTTTCAGTGTCTCCATGGTGAACATGCGGTGTTGTGCCCGGCTACTGTGTATCTTTGGACATTCTGCCAGGTTAGCCTTTGAGAAGTAGGCTTGGGCAGGATATCTGCAGGACATAACCTGGCAAATTCTACAGAGCAAGACTTGATTTGTTGTCTTGGTGTTTTAACTAAATCTAAATGATGCTAATTATGATTGTTATAGTCAGATAGCTCAGCGGACTAATGCACCTGCTTAGACAGACTCAGGGTTTGATCCCCAGTGTGTCTTGCTGGCCCTGCCCCAATCCCCCAACTCCAGGCACTGAGATGGTGATTGAGACAAAGTGGTGGCACCTGCCTGTAATCCCAGCATTTGGAAGGCTGGAAACAGGAGGATCACTATGAATCCAATCTATGTAGTGAAACCCTGTACTAAACACATAAAAAAAAATATTTTTATATTCAGTATTGGTTATGTTATCAAAATTTTTAAAAATTACATAGCAAATAAGTTCTAGTATCAAAAAGAGTAACTCTAGTATCAAGAGTAAGCTTGAGAGTCATTCATAAGCATAATGAGCAGTTTCAGCACATTAATTGATTGTTTTACAATTGTCTTACCTATCAATGTAAATAATACTAGAAGTACTCTCAGAGTACTAGTTATTAAATATTTACATTACACCACTGGCATCTTCCCTACAAAGAGGTTTTTGTCCTACCCCCCAGAAGACAGTAATATCATTATCACACCACTTATCATAAAATTGTACCATAATCGAAATGTTAATATCTTGTAGTTATTAATAGAAACAACATTTTCTCATAAATAAAATAATAAGATAGACACCACCAGAGTTTATATGTTGCTTGTCTCCAAGTGGTCCATGTGTTAAAGTTCTGCGTTCTCTCTGAATGTTATTGGGACCTGGGTGGGCACATTGGGAGGTCCCCGTGGAAGGTCTTCAATCACCGGGCCTGCAGGATTCAGAGCGACAAGGGTCCCTAGTCCTGTGCTTCTCTGACTCCTTCCCCACTAAGCGAACGGTTCTACTCTGCCCTGAGCTCCTGCCATGCTGCCCTGCCTCGGGCCTAGTGTAACAAGGCCAGTTGATCACACACCACAGGCTCTAAAACTGCAAGAAAAACAAACCTTTCTTCGGGAAAAACTGATTATCTCAAGTACTTCTTATACTGACAGAAAGCTGACTAGTATAATTATCTTGAGAATTATACTTTTCGAACAAAAAAGCAATTTATTGACACAAATGAAATTATTCTGGGGCTTGTGGGTTAGTTCAGTTGTTTAAGTGGTGGCTCTGGAAAACACAATCAGGGGCAGGGGACCCCAGTTTGAATCCCAGCCCCACCTGCCTTACCAGACCTGCCCTTAGGGCAGCCTGAGCCAGCAATAAATAATAAATAAATAAATAAAATCTTTCTCCACTTCTAGGACAGGCCATATAGCTCAGCAGATTAAAGTGCCTGCAAATAAGAGCAGGGGCTGGAGATTCAAACCCCGGAGCTGCCGTGCCTGCTTCACCCCAGGGATGGATGCTCTAAGAGGGCGCCTGAGACTCAGTATGGTGGCACGCGCCTGTAATCCCAGCTCTTTGGAGGCTGTTAATAGGCAGATCACTACAAGTCTGATCTAGTAGTGAGACCTTGAATACCCTATAGACCCCTAAAATACAGAAAAAAAAAATACAAGAAATTATTCTGTATTTATTTGTGAAGCTCTTTAAGATCCAGTTTAATAAAAGTCAGTGGAATTGTTACGTCTTCTGGAGCCAATCTTGCTCAATAAGTTAGTCTATTAATTTGTGCCTGGGGAGAGTCACATGAAGAGAAAACTTTCTCTCAGGCTCTCACAGAGAGCAAACTGGTCAAGCATTGGCCGTGACTCATCCACATGGATGACACAGACAAAGGAACTACAGAATAATGTACAGAACTACAAGATAAACCCTGAGAAGACTTCAATGACCACATAGGAAATATAAAGTTCATGTGTTGGTATA
>PVKA01014164.1:0-53111 GCA_004027165.1 Ctenomys sociabilis | reverse complement strand
CAGAGATCCTTCCTGTTCTAGTTTTGGGTTTATTTGGAGGCTGAACTCCCAGATTCTCACACTCTAGAAAAGTGCTCCACTCCTAAGTAACATTCCTACCCTCTCTAACACTCTATAATAATTTGTACCCAAAATTTTCTATCCTTAGAGTAAAACAATGGACATACTCTTTAAAAAAATTTAAGTAGTTTCTATAATGATAGGTAAAACTCAGTATCACTTTTATTTATATAGTACAGGGTGTAATAACAGGTTTTTCATTGGTGGTTTTGTGTGTGTGTGTTTTGTTTTTTAAATACTGGAGATTAAACCCAAGAATGGCTGCACTATTCCTCAGGGGTTTTTTCTTGGTTTTTTTGTTTTTTTGTTTTTTTAAAGACAGTCTCGCTATATCTTCCTCCTATCTCAGCCTACTGAATGCCTGGGATTAAAGTGGTACAAACCACTTGCCCAGCAACAGTATTCAATAATAATTATCACCAAAATATTTTTCAAGGTATCAAAACTGTCAACTTTATTAAGTTTTATCTTGATTTACAATATATAAATATTTAACCTCTTCCTCTAAACTCAAGCTAACACTTTGAGTAATAAAAGAATTCGGGCTACTATATAGTTACTTTATAAAAATCTCTCAGTACTTAACCTGATTTTCAATGTAAAAATTTACACTCATGAGAATTCATACTTGGAAAAATCATTTTACTTTCCTAAAATGCCTTTTGCAAGGATTCAAAGTAACGCAGATCCACTTTACCTAGTTGTTGATGTCTGCGCTTGTCATGACTGTGATGGAAATTGGCTCCGGCTGGTTCATCTACTGTCTTCTCTGATGAAAGCAAACTAAGGTGCTTCACCTTAAGTAACCTTGGGGAGCTGTCCTGAATGCTACCTCTCATCTCCAAAGTCGTATCTCCAGAAAGAATAGGAGGAACGACTCTCTTTAAAAAATCCATTTAAGGTTGCTCAATGTTCCTAGACCCAGAAGCACACAGAAAGGTACTGAACCAACTTCCTTGATAAGCAGTTAAAGTATGCTATCTGTGTAAAAGAGCAGAGACGTCATGTGAACTGAGGTGGGGCTAAAGCCCAGCAAGCCAACTGCCAGCTGTTTAGAAGCTGATTTTTAGGGCATTTACTGTTCATGCTGATAACGAACCACACTGCTCTAGACTATGAAACGGCACTCCACATATAAATATACTTGTACAGTGGATGTTAAGAGCAATAAAGACCATAAAATGTTTAGCATCCGCCTAGTTTAACATTAAGACTTTGAAAACCCTTCAGTGTGCCAAAGACAAATTTACGTTGGTCTGAGGTGTGAAACAGTAACTTGTACTCAAAAAGATAATTTCTATCACTCTGAAAATTACTTATGGGTCTCAAGAACAACTCTATAGAATATGAAAAGGTGATGAAAATTGTGTATTACAAACACTCCAAAGTACTCTTAAACACAGGCTCATATGCATAAACCAGAGCTTCCTTGTTATGATCAGTCACAGTGATCAATAACAATGCTGGAACTCCTGGCAGACTTCACCAAATAATTAGAGACAATTAAAGTAGGTGGATCTCACAACATGTTGAAGATTTTGAAGTATAAACATCTAAATTCAATATATGTAGCAGCCGATATTATATAATTTATTTTCAAAATAACTGTGTATCTCACTAAAATTTTTGAATAGTCAAAGTAACTGATCTTAGGACAAAATAGTTCAAAAAGATAGATTGAGTGCTCAAGGTAATGCCTTCTCCTTGCCCTTCCTCCACCTGCGGTCTGGTGGGGCTACTAAATGAGCAAGAAGGAAATAAAGAAACAAAGGGAACACAAGAAGGAAACAAACACTAAAGAATTATATTGCAATTATAATTTCAAAAATTGGATTCTCCTAATGCTAACACATGCACAACCTCATTACTACAATATGAGGAAAATTATTTATATAATATTTATTTACTTATTTTCCATTTTATTTAGTAAGGGTATATAGGGTCTCACTAAGCAGATCAGACTCATAGCGCTCTTGCCTGTTTTCAGCCTCCCAAAAGCTGGGATTAAGGTGCATGCCACCACACACAGTCTCAACTACCCTTTCAGCATGCCCCAGGGACAGGGTCAACACAGCTCTCAGGGAATCGAACCCTGGCTACTGCATCTGCCGAAGATATTTCTTAAGATGAAGCAGAAATAGCCCCCACAGCAATTAGGAAAAATGATGGTAAGGGGAAAACAAGTAAATATCTGGCTCTGAAATACTTAGGCTTTCATCATTATCGTTCCACGACATTACTCACCAAGTCAACTACTCCCGACAGGGAGGGCTAGGGATGTATGTGCTCAGTAGCACAGTGCCTGCCTGACAAGCACAAGGTTCAGTTTCTGGTACAAAAAAAAAAAATGTTCCTATACTACCCATTTTATAAATATAGTATTTGAAGGCCCTTTATAGTAAAACATTAACACACTATTGAGTCCTAGAAATAAAGGACCAATACAAATTCTGTTCAGGTAAAAGGAGTAAAACAAACAGGGAAGTACAATGGGTGTTAACAGCAATATTGAGACCATAAAATGATTTGCATTTCCTGCTCTCAAGAAGGACTGTATCTGATGGGGTGTGGGGACAGACACTGACTTTTAGAAAATGCTTCTAAAAAGCACAGACCTAAAGATTAAAATTAGTATCCAAACTGCCAAATGCATCAGAACCATAAACTATATGTATGCATTAATGTGGCTTAAAGTAATCACTGTTCTCAGGCTCCCCCTCTAAATATAATCTTATATTCTTTATATCTTAGGTTTGTTGTTTGCCTCAGGCCCCTCTGTAGGTCTTATCTAGGAAGCCCAGAAACACAGTGGTATAAAACATGCTAATCATGGAGGGGAAGTTACCTTCATGCTAGTTCACAACACACAGGACAAACAGCTATATCACTACTGATCTCACTGTTAAAAACTTATAGCTGAAGAAAGGAAGGAGTTCCGGCAAAAGAAGCAAGGATTAGATGTTATAGGACAAACCAAAAAAGATTTTTCCTTGTTCAACAAATATTTGCTGAGCAACTTCTATAATGATCTGTACAAAATACAAAGACTCTTAAAACAAGTCTCCATCTCTAAAAATCTTACTGTTTAAGAAGGGAAATAAACTCCCCCAGCTACCATACTCTAGAAAGTGGGCTGAAGTTTTTGTTGAGCATGTATTATAATTCAATTTCCTCTGTCCAAACTGCTCCCTATTCCTTCCTCTTTATAGGTATTGAGCCCTAAACATTCCGGAAGCTGCATTACTTTTCAGCATTAGCTTCCTCTGAAACACAAATCCAAGGGAAAGCATAGAATTCCAGTGACTGTACCCATTACTAGCTGAATCTAGAGAAAAAGTCATTTTATGACATTTGTTTACATGTTGATATTTAGTAGCACTTTTAACCATCTCAAAGCTCATGTGTTAAAGATACAATATCAACTTGTGACTACTGGAAGGTTGTAAAAACTTGAGAGTTGGGCCTAGTATAAGGAAATTAGGTCACTGGAGTGTGTGCTTGAGGGGGACTGTGGGACCCAGGCCAGGGAGCTCCTGCCGTAAGGTACAACCTTACCACAGGTTCACAGCAATCAGGCCAATCATTCACAGATCAAATACTATAAGCCAAAACAAAACCTTACTCTTAACAAGGTAACAGTTATGAAGTTATAATAAAAGCTGAAGTTAAAATACAGCATTTAAAAATTTGTTCAGCCTTAGTCACTGCTTGGCCTTAAGCGTATTTATTGTAATCTTACCGTGTCACTTGAGACAGTAATTTCTTGATGATAACGTGGATCATTAATCCTGACTTTATGACTCTTGAGCAGTGTGGAGAATTTAGCGTTTAGATGTTAATCATCCAAGATTCAAATAAATGGCTTCAGCTCTGGAAAAAAAAAAATAACAACATTTACATGCCTGGTATATTTATAACAAGTACATCTTTGTGTTACTCATATCCATCTGTACTTCTGATTCTATACCAGTCTCATCTACTGCTACAATTATTCTCTTTGAATGTTACATTTTTTCTAAGTTTTTACTACAGAAAATTTAAAGCTAATATGAAAGTATAGAGAATATTTCGTTATCCCAGTTTCAACAATTAACTCATAGCAAATAACAGCCTAGCACCATGGATTATTCTGAAGCAAACACCAAACATCAAATCATTTTGCCTTTACATAACGTATCTAAGAAAAAGACTTACTTTTTCAACATATGCTAATTATACTATAATACCTATAATGTATCAATTTTTCTGTAATATGAACTATCAATCAGGGCTTACTTTTGCCCAACTTTTATTTAGGTGTCTTTTTAATGGTTTGTTTCAATCGAAATCTAAACAAAACTCATACAGACAATAACTCTGTCCCTTTAAATCTCTCAGAATCTATAAATATCTTCCTTTCTTTGAAATGTTTTCACTAGCCAATGACTGAATTTCTACCACAATACCTTGTTCAACATTTTAAAGTTTTATTCTCTAAATATGAATTTGCAATACAATTCGTATATTTACTAAGTATGATATTTACACCATCTACAGACACTATTTGGAATGCATATTTTCAAAGTCTATAACAATTCTGAGGGGGGTCCATGTACTGTAAACTACTGTATATACCTACAATGTTTGATACTTACTAAAAATAAAATTGAGGTCCTATCACTGATATTTGTGAATATACCATGCTTTTCTATCATTTGTTAGTGGCATGTTTGAAACATAAATAGGCCAAACTTAAATGTAGCATTAAAACTCAAAATTATCCATATTTAAATCATAACTAGTTTCTTAAGGTTTTCCTGTTTAATGAATTTAATATCCAATTCAACAGAAAAGGCTGTTGAATGTTTCTGACACATTAACTTTGTACTAAAAATGGTTAATTTGTGATTCCTTTAGACAAGTTATACAAAGATAATCACTGACTCAGAGGCTCAATCAACTAAATCATGAGTATAACCAAATCTTCAATGCCAGAACTCTAGTAAATATGAACAAAACACTATTACACTTGCATTGGTTCATAATCAGTATCATTTATACTTACTGAAATTGTTATTGCCCCATTAAATATTTCTGAATCAATTAACAAAGTCTTGACACTTATCTTAGGTTCATAGAATCCTTTCTGCCTCAAAGCAAAAGCACACATCTCACAAAGAACACGTCATATCTTATATACATAGCCACGTATTAAATAATATTTAATGAGATTAAAACTATTCTTCTTAGTTACTTTCTTTGCTGCTGAGACAAAATATCCAATACCCACAAGTTAAGATGGGAAAGATTTATCTAAGCTATAGTTTACAGCACTACCAGTTCATAACCAGCTGTCTCCAAGGTAGGGCAGCATGGCAGACAGGCACTGCAGAAGGGAAACAGTTCACAGTGGACAGAAGGTACCAAAGAGACAACCACCACTCTTTCTATCCCTTCCATCTTATCCAGGCTACTTATGTCAGGTAGCACTCACACCCTTAATTCTAGTGCCCTTGATCACTGAATGATCAATCACTCTCAGCATCACACACTCTAGATCTAGCCACCTTGGAAAAAGCTCCACTTTTGATTGCAGGAGGCTTTGGGGGACATCTAAATACAAGCCAGAATATGCTCCTGTATTTGGGGGTGGGGAAAAAAACTGAAACCATTCACTACCAGAGTTCAAATGGTTTGGGGGCTGATGCAACAAGGATTGAGTAGTTGACTAACCTTTAGTAATCTATACAGGCATAGCAAGTCCAGTGCCCTGTTTTTCATGTGTTCATTCTTCTGGTAACAATGTCTTAGAACTATTTCAAGTATTAAAAAAATACTTCTCAGTCTGTCCAGAATTTTCCAAAACCTCTTCAGTAGATACACAACCTACTTGTTTGGAACTTTTCATTTTTTGACTAAATAATTGTGTCTTCTGCTCACCATGGAAAATAATTCATTATACTTCTGTAGTTTTCTGTATAGATTATAATCATTCTTAGCACACCTGGATTTTGGAAGGGTTTTGTTTATTTTCCATGCGTTTTGCTTTTTGGATATTTTTAATCTGTGTTCTTGCATCTCAATCATTATTTGGTCTTTTCTTCATATATTTAATTTAACATGGATGGAATTCATTTAAATTTCACTTTACTGGAGAACCAACTACTTTTATAATCCCACTTTGGAGCTGGTTGAGTAAAAGTCAGGTTAACTCCATGTGGTCATGTTGTACACATGATCAGTGCTGTTCTAACTTAAGGGTCAAATAAAACAGGAAGTCTCTTGGCATTTGACAACACAAAGCAGAAAAATGTACACAGCCAAACAGCAGAAGATCTCAAGCCCAAAGCCTTTTCACCTGCATAGTAATGATAATGATATTCTGTGCAACAAAGAAAGAGAGCAGAAAGAGAGCAACTCCAGCACTTGGAAAGACCTCAGGACTAATGGCAGTCATGTTTCACTTTAGTCCATGACCAAGACGAAAAAGTTGAATGAGCATCCAGATAACACACATTAATGTAAGTTCTTATCTGTACAGAATTTTTAGAATAATTAAAGAGAAGCACCACTAATTATCTTAATTTTAGTAAGACATTGGATGCATGTGTTTCATGTGTTTCTGAAATACACATATACAAATACAAGAAAAGAGTAAATGAGTATCAGTAGTGTTTATCACAGTATTCTCAATACTTGTCTGTGTGCCTGGAATACTTCATAACTGGAAAACAAGGAAGTTATGGTAAGCCAGGAATATAGCTCAGTGGTATAAGCGCCTGAAGAAAGAAAGAAGAAAGAAAGAAAGAAAGAAAGAAAGAAAGAAAGAAAGAAAGAAAGAAAGAAAGAAAGAAAGAAAGAAAGTAAGTAAGTTATGGTGACTAGAACAAGAAATTTGTTTTCAACATTAAATGACAACTTAATTATTATATAATTAATAAAAATTCTAGTTCATAACAGACTGGAGGCTCTGCTCATTAAGTTTTGAGGCAAGGTTGGTGAGAATGCCATTATTTCCACAGAATATTATAAAAGGAATACCTGTAGGGTAAAAAGATTAGGGTACATTTGGACTCTAGAGTGCTTCCCATTTGAACTCTATTTAGAGTCCAAAACGTATTTCATATTATATTTGAATACCTAAGTGGGTGGTGACCTATAAATTCATCGTATTCCAACTAAAGAAAAACTACATTGTAAGACATGGAATTTATGATGAAGCAATTCTTGCTCATCTACTAAAAATATTTGGTAATCTTGGAAAGCCTCTTAAAATGATACAATAATCAAATTAATATAAATTTCTGACAATTTTTGAGAATAAAAATGCAATAGATTTTTTGTTTTTAAGACTAGATCTCAACATATAGTCTAGGCTCGCCTTCAACCGAAGATCCTACTTCAGTCTCCCAAGTACTGGGACTACAGGCTTGTGCTATCATGCTGTACAACAGCTTGCAAACATACTTAAAATGGTCATAAGGGCTGGCCAAATAGCTCAGCAAGGGTTCGATCCCTGGGCTTGCTGTAAGGTGCACTGAGACAGCAATTGAGACTGGGTGTGGTGGTGCATGCCTGTAATCCCAGCTCTTGGAAAGCTGTGAACAGGAGGATCACTTCCGAGTCCCGAGTCTGATCTAGATGAGGAGTCTAGATCTAATAGTGGGACCCTGATCACCCTGCACAACCTTTCCTAAAATTAAAAAAAAAAAAGATCGTAAAACCTAACTGGCCACGGTAAACACATGTCTGTAATCCCACCACTTAAGAGGCTAAGGCAGGGTGAGTTCTAGGTCAGCCTGAGCTGCATAGCAAGTTGAAGACCAGTCTAAAGAACTATGTATCAAGACCTTGTCTCAAAAAAAAGAGTCGCACCTATGTCGATACTAAATTATGAAAATGCAAAACACAGTGATTTTTTAATCCATCAGCAACTGTATGCAACATGAAAAATATATTCATAAGTAATCAAGTGTAAAAAAAACAAGTATAGAGTATAAGCAATCATTCAAGTATCTTTTTAGTCAGACTGGTAAAAACCATTAAGGTAAGTAATTACGGTTAGCTCTGAAATTGCCAAAGAAAATTCACAATTTTAAACTTACATTTGACTCACACTTCAACCTTCAAATAATTCATTTATTCTCTAATCATTTTAGAAGTGCGGTAAGTTTTGTTATTTTTAAGTGGATTTATATTTTAATCTTCTTTTAGTCTTTCTTTGTAACATTCACCTAAATTTCAACAGTAAGGAATACAGAAACATATTATGCTGACTAATGTAATCACGGAGTATATTATATGACCTCCTAAACTGCTGTATAATGATACTGAGCTAGAATAATTGAGCTCACTGCAGAAATCTACATCTACTGCTGATAAAGCAATG
The DNA here is from genome assembly GCA_004027165.1 of Ctenomys sociabilis. Lineage (NCBI taxonomy): Eukaryota > Metazoa > Chordata > Mammalia > Rodentia > Ctenomyidae > Ctenomys > Ctenomys sociabilis. The sequence goes on along the minus strand of PVKA01014164.1, from coordinate 44,683 downwards.
TTCTCTTTAGGTAAATCTGTCAACATTTTGTTGACTTTACATTTTTGTCCCAAACAGAAGTTGCTGTCATACTACTTGACCTAAAGAAAGCAACCAGCAAATTTTCCATTCACAATTTTAGGAAGGAAGTTTTCCATAAGATTTCATTATTGAATGAAATGAAATAACACAATATAAATTTTCTTACACATTGATGAACATGTATTCCTAGAAAAGTTTTTCTACCGTACTTCTATACATTGGTACACAGAAAAATAAAACTGCTCCAAAAATGTTACATCTCAATGCCATTTACTCTATCTACTCATCTACACTTAAAAATCAAGCAAAATTTTTGGGATAAATGTAGCATTAAACCAGTAAGGCATCAAGCTAGACTATTTCCACTTCATAAATCTGGATGGAATGTATCCCTAACTTCCCAAACTATTACCTTAATTATACCTCAGATAAACCTTACACTTGAGGAGAACTATCTGCCAGGAACCAGGGACAAAAACAATGAATAAAACAAAAATCACTCACTTTGTGGCATTTACATGGTAGTGCAATTTAAGTTTTCAGAGGCCATTTCTTTGCAAATCTGAAAAAGACCTTTTCTAGCAAACTTAATGTAATTTTGCAGTCATTATAACCTTTCTAATGGAATCATTAATTATGAATTAAAACTTTTTTAAAAAATGTATTTAGTACAAGGTCTACAGGGTCTCACCACACAGAGCCCACTCAGTCATTGTGATCCTCCTGTTTTCAGCCTCCCAAGCACTGGGATTACAGGTACATGCCACCACACCCAGTCTTATTGAGTGTCTCAGTGTACCCTGGGCGCAGGGCTGACACTGAATTAAAACTTCTTGATGGATATTCTTTTACTTACTTTCTACCACTTCTACTTATAGTAGATAGCAGCAAGCCTTCAAATTTCAATAATTTTTAAAATTTATTCCATTCATAGCTCTCAGACATTTCTAAACTATCAAATTTATCAATCTTGAGCTTTCTAAAATAATTAGTTTTAAGTTCTTTTCTAGCTGGATATGGACACTTTCTCTTTCTGGTATTATGAATTATTCACTGGAATTCATAAGTTAAAATGCCCTCTCCCATTCCAAATCTATGATTAAAATCTTTGTAAAAGTCACCTACAAACTCTGGAAGAAGATATGTTCCAAAGAAACACACAATATGAGATTAATTATTTAACAGAGAGTATCAATTAATTAACCAACAATTTTTGGTTCCCATTTGTCACAAAACAGTAATGTGACCCATTTTAAAAATGACTTTCTTTCCCCAAAAAAAGTAAAAAAAAAAACGGGGGGCTGGGGAAATAGCTCAGTGGAATAAGCGCTTCCCTGGCAGGTGCAAGGGCCTGAGTTCAATCCCTGGTTCCACCAAAAAAAACAAGTAAAATGACTTTCTTTTATTTCGAAATCCAACATCTGAAACACTTTCAACGGTCCTAATGGTTTCCAATTAACACTGTATCTTTTGCCTACAGCTTTAAAAATAATTACACAATAAAAACTGTTCACCTAATTATAAGAGAAAATTTATGCAATTTGATAGCAAATTTTAAATGTTTTAAACAATTTGCAATGAAAGGGCTTTTGGTTAATCCAAATTTTTAAGTCAAAAAAAAAAAAAGAAAGAAAGATGTAGCTACTAAAGTAAATAGCTACAATTTAATCTCTAGAGTCTGAGTTTCTCCTTTTTCTCATTAAGGTTAGAGAAAACTGATTTTTATAAAAAAAAACTACAAAAGCACAAACCCCCACTCATGATTTAGATGACCTGTTTCTAAATCTGCAGTCACCCACACCTGAGCATATACAAACCCAAACTTAACAATCTAAAACAGTTTAAGGAGCAATGATGATATGCCACTTGCAGTCTCAAAACTTTTTTCAAAAGCCTTTAAAATGCTCATACTCTTTCACCCAATAATGTCACTTCTTCAAGCCAGTGTTAGACAGACAAACAGAAATGCTCATAGATATAAATGCAAAGATGTTTAACTGTACTGCTATTTCTGTGAGGAATATGATGCAGTAAAACACAAAGAACGAAAACAAAGAGCCAAAAAAAAAAAAAGACAAGAACAAAGAGCCAGTTGGAAAAAAATATAACGTATCATAATGAAATATTCCCATCAGTTCTCAGGACTGGGGTGGCACAAGTGTATCACAGTGCTTGACAGGCTGCAGCAGTGGAGGATCAGAAGACCGCTGTGTTTTCAAGGCCAATGGCTCAAGGCCAGCCTACACTACAGAGCAAGACCCTGGCTCAAAAAAATATAACCAAAAGCAAAAACAAAAGGGTTTCTTGATTTCTACAGCATAATATGTACTTTTAACTAAGAAGAGGAAAATAAAACAATAGTTTTATAGTATCACTCTAATTTTTGGAGATAAAAAATCTAAAATTACAGAATCAACTCAGAATTCAAATTATCAAGGTTCTTAATTCCTATGCCTGCACCTCACATAATAAGGATAATAAAATCTCCTAGGGTAAAATTAAGCGCAGGAGATGACAAGTACTAATGTTTGAGATATAACAAGCATGCTCAATAAGTGTTATTAACTTCTATTACATGTGCTGATAAGAAACAACATTTGGAATAATTTTCCAAGAAAGTAATGAAGAAATGAGAAGTTTTAAAAATTCTAACACACCTAAAATCACCACTATTGGCTGAGGAGATTGCTCGGTAGTCTAAGAAAATTCCCTGGCAAATGCAAGGACCTGGGTTTGATCCCCAGTACCACATGCCATGCTGGCCCTACAACCTAGGTGCAGTGTGTTGGCCCCGAAACCAGGCATGGTAGCATATGCCTGTAATCCCAGCACTAAGGAGGCTGAGACAGAAGGATCATTACCAGTCTGAGCTGTGTAGTGAGACCCTATACCAAATAAACAAGTAAAAGATTTTTTTTAATAAAACAAAAATAAAATCACCACTATTAATTCATATAACAGGAGGGTTAACTTTTTTCATATTTCAATACACATTAAGCATCATACAAAATTAGAATTACTATATACTGTACAATTTCTAGTGGTCACAGAACATTTTATAACAGCATTACCTTCATTTAATCAGACTGAATGTTAGGTTTATTCTTCACTACTACACATATCAGATGAATACTGTGATCCAACTTTGACTTTTCTTCTGTGTTTCAAAACAGAACTGTTATCTCAAATGGAAAGAAATGCACTTGACTGTCTAGCCCTCCTGGCCTGTCTGGAATGCAGAGACACACTGGCTGCTCAAAAATGCCCACTTTTGCCTTTTTTCACTGAGTTCTTTATTGACTTTTCATTTTAATTGTTTTTTGGTACAAATGCTTCTCAGATTATTTCTGTTTCCATTTATTCCACCCAAAAGACTTTGCTGTCTTTTACATCACTCTTAACAGCTCATTCTCAATTTTAGTGCTCAAACTTCCAGTATCTTTTTCAAACAAATTAAGATTTTCCTTTACCTGTCTTTGTGAGAAATACCCATTGAAATATACATAGGTGGAATGCAATGACAGAGTGAATGCATCACAATCATCAGGAGCTGAAGAAAAGGAATGGGTGTAGGTGTCAAGAACTTGACCAATGTTTAAACTACAGAATGAACACACAAATATTTATTCTAACATTCTCTGTTTAAATATTTTTCGGCGGCCAGGGAGATGGCTCAGTAGAGAAGCACTTCCCTGGCAAGTACAAGGGTTTGAGTTCAATCCCCGGTTCCGCAAAAAAAAAAAAAAAAAAAAAAAAAAATCAAATATTTTTGACCCAACTTTATTGAAGAAATTGTTTTCAATATATCTTCATATGTAAATATGGTTAAAATAACTTTCATAATATCATTATGGTTTGTCTTCTACCATAGATCTTACAGGAACAATAATTCAGTGATTATAAAAAAAATTCAAATATGTAAGCCAAAAATCAAAAATGAAGTAAACAACTACAGTATTTAGAATCTTTCTATTACACTTGCCAGTAAGTCCCACAGATAAAAATACACTACAATGCATTTTTCCACTCTGGCTTCAACAAACCATGCTGATTCTCCAAAACAATATTAGTATTTATATTGTGCATTACAAGAATACAATTATGCCTCTGTATGTGCCCACATGAATATTTGATAAGTACTTTTATTATGTACTAGTATTAAATAATCCAAATTCTCTGGGTGGCTAAATCACCTCTTGGTACCAAGTTAGGCACACCATAAACAACACTTACAAATTAACAAAGAGCCACCAAAGGGGTTTATTGTACCCAGAGGTTTGGGAGCAAGACCGGCATAAAGAAACAAAACAAAACTGCTTCATTGCATGTCTTCTGCTGAGATCTATTGTGGGAAAATATCACCTGATATCTGAGTGGAAAACACTTCAATTTGGAGTCAGGTCATGAAAGCGGGAGAGTAAGCGGCATTTCTAGAGATGAAAGCAGCAATGGATGCTCCTCAGATTTAAAGAAAGATACAGTGGACAGAGTACAGCAATGTTTTTTTATACTTTTCACCATAATAAAATAAAAACAATTTAAAATGTTTTTACAATATATTTTATATAACAACCCAGTATACACATACATGATTTCATATGATATACGAAACACCCTGCACTATATTTTGATGGGCCCAACCACCATGTTTAGGGAGAAATGCCCAATATTGTAGCCATTTCCCATCTTCTCTGTTTGTAAGTTCCTATACTAACACAAAACTGGTCTGTGTCTCCAGCTATATACCGAGCAAAGGAGACATGGAAGCAGATAGGAATTAGAGAACTACTGCGAAAACACACTCAGTATAATCTACCAAATTTCTTCCTGTTCTAAAACACTGCAGTTCTGAAAGGTGGCTCTGAGACTGATCCCCTAAAGAATACACACCCCATTATATTTCCCACAAAGACTAGTAAAAACACGAAATAAAAATTTACTAAGTTCAACTGAAAGTATGCCAATTAAACATAAATATAAGCATCTCAGACACTTATATAAGTTTCCCATACATTGTTAAATGCAAAAATCAAGCCTATTTAGGGATACTGTCATTAATGACAAGAATATAACCAAATCATTGGCCTAATTCAGAACAAAAGTAACAGTAAGAAGACTGGGCAATATAAAGCTTTCATAATTCAGCCATGATCAACAGTAATGTTTTCTTTTTTTTTAAGACCATCTTGCTAAGCTGTTCAACTTGGCCACCTGTCTTAGCTCCTCAGTTGCTGGGAATACAAGTGTGCCGAGTACACCTCCTTCCACAGGACTCTTACACCCAGCAGTTCTTGGCTCATGCAAGCTCTTCTGCTACTATATTAATAAGAATCGTTTTTTCAAAAAAAAAGTCAATCACATCAGAGTTTTTCCTATACACATTAACTTTCAATAAACCATTATGATTTAATGGAAACAGAGGAGAGGTTTAAAAAGGGTCTACTTCAAAATTTATGATTTTAAATCACAATAAAACCTTTTATGACATAATAAGGTTAATCCCTATACTTTTTATAATTCATTATAAAAGCTATATGATACAATAAAATATACATTTCTCAAGATAACCTGAAAATTATTATACAACTCTCTCTTCCCAGAAGCTTTAGCTAAGATTCCCAGGACTTTGAAGATGTTTGAATTGATTTGGAAAAAAAAATCTACAATTTTACCAAAGTTAATGTAATTTTGGGGATTTTTTAAAATAAGAACAATATCTACAAACACTTTTGTCACTTCAAATAGAAAACCATGTATTTAGTAGTGACCAACACTAAAACTTCAGCTTTAGTTACATTTCTCACCTTTCTCTGAATTTCAAAACATGAATCATTACTACCTAAAATGAAAAATACCTTTTAAAAATTTCATGCAGAATAGATTAAAAAAAAAAAAATCTGTGACTTCGGACTGGCAAAAAAGAAGACTGGGGCCAATGGGGTACTGAGGGATGGTTAACAGCGTCTCTAAAGGTTTCTCCCTAATGAACTGTCTAAATGGAAAGATACTGGTTAATACTGAGGCTTTCCCACAAGCATGGAGACCTGAGTCTAACACTTACTCAGAGCCAATCTAAACTAGAATCTGCACACATCACCATTAGGAGGGACTTGGCAGATGAGCTCAGCAAGAAAGCACATGCCCACAGCCAGTTTGAGGTATACTTTGAGAAATGTTACTAATTAGACCCCAAGAATGGTCAGGCAGCAAGAAGACAGGCATCAGCTGGCATGGAGAAAGGAGCAGGAAAAAGATTCCCTGGAGAAGTGCTCACACCAGAAAACTGGGCGGACAATCTATAAAGCTGTCTCAAAGGATTCTTGCCTCTTTCAAGAGCTAGTTAGCTGTTGACTTTTAAGAAGCCATTTAAATTATATATTCAAGCTCAACAACAGGCTGTCCAACTGCCTGCCTCCATGCCCTAACTACCAGTGTGACTGTCTCCAGAGCCGGGCTACCATGGACCCAAGAGTTACACAACAGCTCCTGGCTCCACCCCAGAAATGGTTATCTTGCTATTGCCTCCTCCCCATGTCTATGAATGAAAGTATTATGTGGGATACAATTTATACCAATTGACAGTTCCTCTCACTCTAGAAATGTTTAAAGGATAATAAGCAATTTATTTGGATCAAAATTCCCTGTACAGAAAATAACGTTTCAAAGTTCATAACAAAACAACATTCCAAATCAGTTTGGTCACCATGGATGACCATATAGAACAGGCCACAAAGCCGCCTCCTCCTTGTTCCAGTACATATCCAGAAACCCTGAAAGGACACGCATACAAAAGGCAGTGAGGGCCCTCCCACTGCACAACTCGTAAACAAGCTTTACTCTTCAAAGCAGTTAATCTAAGAAAGTTACAAATATAGTATAGGAGGGTAGAATTTAGAATTGTCTCAGTGTAGTCCAAGAAATAATGTCCTAGAAAGCCAAATTAAATATCCAATAATAGCAGCCACTAAATAAAACAAATCACTGATTTCCAAAGGTCAGCTGTCCTGGACCAGCCATTATATACATTACTTCATTTTCACACAAACAAATTTGTCAATTTTGCAAATGTTCAAATTTACAGATACAGAAAATAACAAAAATAGTAGATTAATTGAAAAATGGCACACATCTGAATTATTTTCCATTTTAAAAGAAAAGCCTTATATAAAGCTATGGTAAAGGAAGTAGTCCTCATAACACAATTATGATTTCAGCATTTTTTTTTCTTTCTTTGAGACAGGGTCTTGCTATATATATAGTTCAAGTTTGTCTCAAACTCAATGAAATCCTACTGCCTCAGCCTCCCAAATGCTAAGTGAGATTATAGATGTGAGCCACCACCTGCAGCTACAATAATTTCCTATATTAAGTCTGAACCTCACAACAAAAGCCTGAGATCATTCAAAAAAGGATAACAGATTTAAGAAGTTTGGCAAACTCTTAATTAAGAAGTCTACAACAACTCTAGTAAGCTCTGACCTTCCTTAGTCCCCAGCACACAGATGTGGAGCTTTTGCCGGTGCCAATCCAAACTTTTAAGAACTTAGAAGGACTCTGAGTAGCCTGCAGGACACAGGAGAGCTGCAATCTGTGAGTCCAGTGCAAGCAGGCACAGAGCTTTCCTGGAGCCATTTAAGAACTTTGGCAGACTCTGGGCAGCCTGTGGGACTCTGGGTAATTACTAGGAGCTTCAAAAACACTAAAACGCAGGAGAAAAGGGTAATCTCAATCTTCTAGCCAACCTAGGACAAATCCAGGAGGCAAAGACATACAAGAACTTGGAAATCACACACCTGAAACATCTAAAATGATAGCAACTAAATTAAAGAAACAATTGTATCAGGCCACAGAAGAAAGAAGAGCAGAAATAATCAAGTCCAAAAAGGAAGGACAACAATTATGAAACAATTGCTCAGCACAGCTAAAGAAGACATAGAAAAATAATGGAAAATGGAAAAATGATGGAAACACCGAATGAACAATACAGGAAAGAACTAGTAGTATGCATGAAGCATACAAATAGATATCCAGGATATTAAAAACTCCATTGAAAGCTGGCAAAACCACTCTAATAAAACTAAAGATAAGAGTTTCAGACCTCAAAGACAGTCTTGCAGCCAATGAACATGAAGTCAAAGATCTCTTAAAACTAACAAGGAGCCAAGAAAGAACAATTCAGTAGCTACAAGACCATGCAAAGAAAAATAATCTAAGAATACTAGGTCTCAATGAAGCAGCAAAAGACACCAAAAATGACATAAACAGACAATCTGCAGAAGTACTAGCAGAAAATTTTCCAAACATTAGACAAGAACCTGAGAAGTGAGGCACATAGAACTCCACACAGCAATAATCGCAATATACATCTAGATACGTAACAACCAAGATCTCAGAAATTCAGCAAAAGAAAAGAATACTAGAAGCTCCTGGAGAGAAGAAACAGATCACCTGTAATGAAAAGTCCAAAAAAGGCTTAAAAAAAAAGAAAAGCCCATCAGAATTACAGTAGAAAAAAAAACCGAAAGAAAAAAAAGAATCACAGCAGATTTCTCAACACAAACCATCAAATCAAGAAGCACTTGGAGTGCAGCACTTCAGATACTGAAATAAAATAACTTCCAACCCAGATTGATGTACCCTGAAAAACTATCAATCAATTTCATTGCCAAAATAAGATCCTCCCATGACAAAGAACAACTGAAAAGGGCCAGCCAAATACCTCAGCAGATTAAAGTGCCTACAAGCAGGTGCAGGGGCCAGGGGTTCAATCCCCAGGGCCTGCCTTGCCGGCCCCACCCCCAGGGCAGGCTGAGGCAAGTGATTGAGACTGGGCATGCTGGCAAGTGCCTGCAATCCCAGCACTTGGGAAGCTGTAAACAGGAGACTCACTATGAGCCCAATTTAGTAGTGAGACCCTGAATACCCTGTGAATCCTTCCCTAAAAATACAAAAAAAAAATACAATTTAAAAAAAAAAACTGAAGGAATTCATGACCACAAAACAAACTCTACAAAGAGTACTGACAGAAAGAAACAGAAGTGATCACAGTGTGAAAAACAGAAAGGAACAACCAAACACAACAAATAATTAAAAAGAGGGGAAAAGTGGAACCTACAAAGGGAAAATAGCATGAAAAAGGTAAGACAACATGTATCAGTTACACCCATTAATGTAAATGACTTCAATTCAACAATCAAAAGAAACAGACTAGCAGAGTGGATTAAGAAACAAAATACAATAATATGCTAATATGCTGCATACAAGAAACATATTTAACTAAAGAGGAAATTAACATAATAAAAGCCACAAGATGGAAAACAACCCTGTATGCCATAGGAAACTAGAAAAAAGCAGGGGCAGCTATCCTGGTTGTTGACAATATCAACTTCAAACCAAAAGTCATCCAAACACATAAAGCAGGTCACTACATATTTGTTATAGGAGGGCCAGAGAGACATCTAAGAGGCATAAGCACCTGTCTGGCAAGTGCAATGTTTTGAGTTTGATCTCTGGTGCCAAAAAAAAAAAAAAAAGAGGCATATTAGCTATAGGAAAACTGCAAGAAGATATAATAAAAATAATAATAATAATAATAATAATAATATATACGCACTCAATGTATGAGCACCCTCTTACATAACACAAATTTAAACAGACATGAAAAATCAAATGCCAATAATACAATACTAATGGAGGACACTGTTACAAAGAGATAGATCTGTCTACTAGACAAAAAAATCAGCAAAGAAATAACAGAACTAAACCAAACTTGTGAGGAAACTGACTTGGTAAACTTTTAGAGTGTTTCACCCAGCAACAAGAGAATACACATTCTTCTCAGCTGCACATGGGACATAGACCATATCCTAGCACACAGAACACTCTTAAGTAAATTCAAAGGAAGTGAAATTATCCCAGGCATACTATCTGATCACAGTGCAATAAAACTGGAAATTATTTACAAAAGAAACTATGAAAACAGCAAAAACACATGGAAATTAACAATCTCCTAAAAAAAAAACCATAAATGCAATTAAAGACGAAATTTTAAAATATTTACAATCAAATGAAAATACAGATACAACTTACCAAAAACTGTAGACTTCAACAAAAGCTGTCTTAAGATGAAAATTTACAGTGATAAATTCACACATTAGGAAAACAGAAGAAGCCCAAATAAGTAATCTTATTCTACACCTCAAGTTCCTAGACAAAGAAGAGCAAGTCATGCCCAAATCACAAAAAAGGCAGACAATTATAACGATTATAGCAGAAATTAATGCATTTGAGACAAAAAGAATACAAAAAATAACTGAATCAAAGAGTTGGTTCTTTGAAAGAATGAATACAATTCATAAACTCCTAGCTAACCTCAGCAAAAAAACAGAAAGGAAAAAAATCTAAAGTCATGTAACAAAGAATAAAAATGGTGAAATCACTTTAGACCTTAGAGAAATTCAGAAATGCCCACTTCCAAAATTTTTACTCTCACAGGATGGAAAGCATAGGAGAAATGGACAGTTTCTTAGGTACACACAAAAGGCCAAACCTGAGTCAAGAAGATAGACAAACTCTAAATAACCCAATAATGAGAAATGAAATTGAAAAGGTAATAATAATAATAAAACCTACCAACAAAGAAAAGCCCAAGTCCTAATGGATTCACAGCAGAATCCTTCAAGAAATTTAGAGATTTAATACCAACTTTTCTTAAACTCTCAAATGAAACTGAAAGGGAAGCAATTTTCCTACACTCATTCATGGAGGTAAGTATTACTCTGATTCCAAAATCAGAGAAAGATCCAACTAAAAAGGAGAACTATAAGCCAATCTCTCTAATGATCACAGATGCAAAAATCCTGAATAAAATACTAGCAAACAGAATACAGCAAATCATAAAGATTATATATCAAATGGGATACATTCCAAGAATTCAGAGATGGTTCAACACATGCAAATCCATAAATGTAATATACCACATCAATAGAACCAAGAACAAAAGCCTCAGGTTCACCTCAATAGATGCAGAAAAAGCCTCTGACAAAAGTCCAACACTCATTTATGATAAAAACCCTACATAGAATTGAAATAGATTATCTATATCTCAAACTGATAAAAGCCATCTATGAGAAACCAACAGTCAACATAATTCTAAATGGAGAAAAACTGAAAGTTTTTATTCACAAATCAGATATAAGGCAAAGATGTCCTTTATCATCACTCCTATTCAATATAGTTCTGGAATCACTAGCTAGAGCCATTAGACAAGAGAGAGAAATAAAAGGAATAGGTAAAGAAGTTAAATGGCTAACATCAAAAGGTCAGCCAATAACAATATAATAAATATATTAGGATGTAGGTTGATACTGTATCACATCTAAAGGTAAATTCAGAGTTTTAAATATCTTTAATAAAAATCTTTTATTTGTAAATATGATAAATCTCTATTTAATCATGTCTTTTCTAATTTCTCATAAAATGAAATTTATAGCTTTTCCAAAGACCCAACATATTTTATTAGGTTTATTATTATATAATTGGTATGATTGTATTTTAAGTGATATCTTTTTTTTTCTAAATTTTGTTGCTACTGTACAACGAAACAATTGATTTTGTTTAATTTTATATCTAGCAACCTTAATAAATTCATTCATTCCAAGGGAAAAAAAAAAAAAACCAATATAATACATGCTGAAGAGGCTATGGAGAAAAAGAAACCCTTCTGCAGGGTTGACGAAAGCACAGACTGGTACAACCACTATGGAAATCATCGTGGAGATTCCTTCAAAAGCTAGGATTAGCAGTCCCATTCAAACCAGCTATTCCCCTCTAGGATATTTTTCAGAAGAACTGAAAACCTCATATCACAGAGATATATAGGTACTCATGTTTATAGCAGTGCAATTTGTTACAGTTAAAACCTGGAAACAACCCACTGAAGAACAGATAAAGAAGATGTGGTATTTTTACACAATGGAGTATTATTCAGCTATAAAATAGGATAAATTTGAGACTTCCGTCAGTGAACAGATGCAACTAGAGAATACACTTTTTAAGTGAAATAAATCAGACCTGCATGTGCAAGAATTCATACTGTCTCCTCAGTGTGAGAACCTGAAAAAGAAAAATGGAATCTGAAAGGTACAACAGACACTGGTAAAAGGGAATGAACTTACTCAAAAGAAAAGAGTTACTGAGTTGCAGAGTAGGACAGGACAGGGAGTGTGGGAAAGAATGTAAGCAGAATGGTTTGAACAACTGCTTTAATTTGTTTTGTTTCCTTTTTCAATTGTTTCTCCTTTTTGTCTGTATAATTTCTTTTTTTCTTCCAATTTTAAATGCATATATCTGGTAATATGAACAACTGGTTGGAAGACAACACTATGTGTTACAAATACTGTGAACTTCATATTATTTCAATAAGTGAGAACCTGTATCTCTTGGAATTTTTTGTTTTAATTCTAATTTATATTCTCTCTAAAAATAAGAAAGGATAATTAAACAAATTAATTTTTAAGTTTTTAAGTATTTCATGAAAATAATGCATTTACTTTACATTTTCAAATAGGTGGAGAAAAATCATATTATACCCAATATATCAAGAGATTCATTTCATGTTTATTTGAAGATAAATTCAATCTCTCCCTAATAATGTTCAACTAATGTCCAATAAATAATCTTATGAAAGAAATTAACAGTCCCATTTCAACCAAGATTATAAGCATATGCTACAAAGAGGAATGTTAACAGTTTAAACACTGGGGTAACTCAACCAGCTATAAAATTCCATGACAGAAATTCCTGCATTAGAGAAAAGACTTCATAAAATACACAAAGGATAAGTAGCCATGCCTGTGATTTAAAACAGAAATTTCCTCAAATCACACTTTCTCCACTGTACCTATATGCCCTCTTCTCTTTGATCCTGCTCTATTTTGACAAACTATTTGGTCCCTGACTGAGTTTAATGGAGTTGAGGGTCATCTGGACAAACCTTTTGAATGCTGTCCCAGACCAACTCCCTGAATTAGGTTATGCTACTTTTCTCAATGAAATCAGACTAAGACTACATGGAAATGTCAAAAGAGAATAAACCAAAAAGGCAATAAATAAATAGTTGTTGTTAAGGTTTCTAGAAACCTAACATCAAGTACAGAAGAATAAATGAACAGAGCCCAAGCATACACCACACACTGCTAGACAATGAGGTACACCAATGACAACCAGGACATCATCCACAGCCTTAAGAAATACACAGCACTGTGACTCACCCAGCCAAGCTCTGATATCACCCCTCCCAGATGCCTACAAGAAACTCCAACAGAGCATAAAGTAGATAGAAGCCAATTAATGCCATGATTATACTCAAGGATGTCATTCTCTTGTAGAATTTAAAGATGGGAAAGGAAATAAGACTTTGAGAAGGCAGAGTGAAGTACCATTTCTCTCACCTTATCAGGCTTCTATACCATCACTGTTATTGCATAAATCCTATGTGCAATGTAGTATTTCACCTATGATAACTTTATCTTTCAAATTTTTTATAAACTTATCAAACAGGAGCTATATGGTTATTTTTGGTTTTATAGAGACTCTCCACTTTAAACAGAAACTTTCATCAATCCAAACTAAAAGAATGAGGATTGAAGATTACAATGTCAAGTGATAATTTGAATCTTATACATACTTAATATTATAAAAGTTTTTTAAAGAAATGTAAAATCATTTCCCAAGACTAAAATTCAGTGTCCTAATTCAAATCCTAAGCAAGTTCATTTAAAATTTCCATTAAGATATTTTTTATTTTCAAAAGCAATTTTTGTTACTCAATGTTAAAACACCAAAATTTGAAAGTGACTTTAGAAAATTTACTTTTTAAATAGGCTTAAAATCTTTAATCCTTACTACATTTCAAATGACAAAAAAAAATCCCATTTTGTTGGAAGCATAATTATAATAATCACCCAACCCTTTTACTACATCTTCAGGTATTAAGAGATTAAAGCAGTCATTTAATTTGAGGTGATCTAAGGAAACTAAAAGTTGGGCGAAATCTGAAATAAATGTAAAATCCACATCATGATAATTTAAAAGAAATTAGCTCATCTGAGAAGACAATATATGTATATAGTCCAGTTACACAATACTAAGCTATAATTCAGACAAAGTTAACAATCTCATTTATAAAAAGAGAAATGGAAGAAGGAAGGAAAATTTATACAGATTAAAAATAAAGGTGTCTGTAAAAGAATGCTGCAAGATACAAACAGTAAATTATAATACCTTTCTTTTTGGAAACAGCCCAAACAACCATCAATAAATGAATGAATAAAGAAAATATGTTGTTTTTTTTTTTTGTACAATGGAGCACTATTCTTCCATAAAGAAGGATAAATTTGAGAGGCATTTCTAGCTAAATGGATGCCCCTTAGGACTATACTTTTAAGTGAAACAAACTGGACACACATATGTAAATACCACATAATTTCCCTGGTGTGAAAAATCAAAAGTATAAATAAGGACCAAATGCATAATAGCTATTGGGATATGGGAAGAAAATATTCAAATGAGAAGGGGAATAGGTTGGGGGGAGAAAAGGAATAAAAACATAAGAAAAAAACAAAACAAAACATTTGTAAATAAAGAGGGACTGAAGGGAGGAACAGGGAATAGCAAAAGAAGGAAGCAAGATACCACGCGCAGGTACAAATTCCCTATGATGAATGCTACCACTATGTCTAACTAAACAAATAATAGTACTCTTGTTGTCACAAAAGAAACACTGACTGGCCCTGATATACAAATAAAATCAAAGGGGCTGGGGAGATGGCTCAGTGGAATAAGCACTTCCCTGGCAAGCACAAGGGCCTGCGTTCAATCCCTGATTCTGCAAAAACAATTAAAATAAAGTCTAAATGAAAAAATTAAGAATGCGACAAACAAAATCAAGAGTAACAATCAGCTATCATAATCTTTATTAATTTGCAGACTATTATATGTTAAAACTAGAAAGATACATGTTACAAAGTTAATCAGGCAGACAGTCTACAAGAAGTCTCAGATAAAAGCAGGCATCTATTTAAATATGCTACATATTCATGACTTTATTGGCCATTCTCTGCCCACCATGGAAATCAAATATTCAATGTTCTAAGTATACTATTCCTCCCAGTAAGTCAGAAGAACTCTGATATTGCCATAGAAACATACTTTTGTCAAGACAGTGTAGAGAGTTTAAATATTATTTGATGTGGACTGACTGTAAGACTGCTTCAAAACCCAAGTAAGATTTTTCTATCTCTGAATGAAGTCACTCTCTGAAGGTTCTATTTAAATATCTGTAAAACTGCACTTGAGACTTGCCTCATTTATGAAAGATTTTCATGACTGATTTCCCTAGTCTCATAGAAATCAGTCCCTAGTTCTAAAAATGAAAAATATACAATTATTTAAATTCAAAACAAATAACATGAGTAATTCTAATATAAGATTATGATGAATCTTGGTATTGACATAACAAAGGAAAATAGGGTATGTGGGTTAAAAATTTTTTAAAAATCAACCTGACTGGATGGATCTAAGATGGACTTATGAGGAATAGTTAGTATTTAAGCAGAGCCTTCCAGAAACAACAAAAATGATGGGGAGGCACAGGTTCTAGTGGGAGAAATGTCACAGTGGGAGGTGGCAGCTTAAGGATGAGTTAAAAGGAAAACTTCAATCTTAGCTGCCTAGGAAAGCAGCCTGAGGAGAGTAGACCTTGAACCCTAAAGAAATTACAAGGCCTTCAGTTCTAGTAGGACCTATTCTTCCTCAACAAAGGAAATACTATAAGGATTTGAGAAAAAAAGCAAAAAAAAAAACAAATCTATGATTCCTAAATTTTCTTTTAAAGCACATTGATGGACAACAAGGACTAAAACAGAGTGGGAGCAATTCCTACTCTGTCTGTGATCCACAGACAGAGAACTCAAAGAATTTTGTTTTGTTTTTTTAACTATTTTTTAATGTATTTACTACAGAGTCTAGAGGGTCTATAGGCTCTCAACTACAGATTGGACTCAAGTGATTTTCCTGTTTTCAGCCTCCCAAGGACTGGAATTACAGGCACGCACGCGCTACCAAGCCCAGTCTCGGCGCACCCTAGGGTCGGGCCAGCATGGCACACTGGGGACCGAACCCTGGCTGCTGAGCTTAAGAATTATGGAACTGAACAATGAGTCCCTTTCAACACCTTTCACAGCTGTAACTACAGGTGCTAGCTAGCTCCTGAATGCCTTTCACATGGCAGAGCCTGAACAGTATTTTTACAAACTAAATCAGATAGTATCTTCTGCCCCCTGCTCCTTATCCCTACAGGCCAGACAAAATGGTACTTTCAATTCCCGGAAATCCACCTCCTTTCCTGTCTCAGCATCTTTCCACACAGTTTCTTGTGTGTATGTGTATGTATATATATGTAGACACACACACACACACATACACATTGTATTTTAGGACAGGGTCTACAGGGTTTCACTGCATAGACTGGGCTCACACTGATCCTCCTGTTCACAGCCTCCCCAGTGCTGGGATTACAAGCATGTGCCACCACGTCTCAATCACCCTCTCAGCCTGGCCCAGGGGCAGGGCCAGCACAGCAGGCTGGTGGATGGAACTCCCTGCCCCTAGTCAGTCTAAGCAGGTGCTTTAATCCACTGAGCTATTCGGCCAGCCCTTGAAGAACTCTATTGAACTGTCTGTAAAAAGAAAAAAGATCAATATTCCCAATGTGTAGAAAGCTTATAAAATAGAAAATACCAACAAACCTAGACAAAAGGGAGTTTTCCTTGCACAGCTGACACAAGAGCAAATACCTCACCATAGAAAAAGATACTTATTGGTGCCAGTGAGATGGCTCAATGGAATAAGTGCTTCCCTGGCAAGCGCATGGGCCTGAGTTCAATCCCCAATTCCGCAAAAAAAAAATATATATATATATATACTTATCTCACTCATAACTAAAGATGGAAATTAACATTTACAAAGAGATTCCTTTGGACAAGGCATTTTGTTTATGAAGTTATGTACAAATAGTCACATTAATGCTAAAAATACAAAGAGGCATAATTCTTAGGATAAATCTAGCACCATCTAGAAAAACTAAATTCATTTATCTTTTCACCTGTGTAGCCAACTCTAAAAATCTCCCAAATAGATAATGGCAATATATAAGAAGACATCTATCTATTCATTGCAGTACTACTTACATTGCCAAAATATTTTTTTAAAACTTTAAACCTCCATCACCAAAAGAAAACAAAGAGAGAAAAACCTCCATCATTTGGAAATGGTGACATAAACTAGGTCACATTCATCCAATAAGATATTATGGGACTGCAAAAAGAGATTAGCAATAAATTATTAAGGCATGACCTACAGAATATATCAAGTGAAAAAAAACAAAGTATATAGTATTCTACCACTTATTTAAAAAGAAAGCAAACATATATAGTACCCTATCCCTATATTTAAAAGCAAACTGAAGTTTTTAGCACATGATTACTTATACAGAGAAGAAAACTGATAAAATCTACTCTAAGAAATACACTCTTGTGGATTTGACTGTGGAATCAAGAAACTATATAGATTATAAAACTAAATCATTAAATATCAAAAATAAACTAAAAAATATATCCATATGTTGGCTTAACCACAGAAAACAATTACTAAAACTGATGAGATGCCTCGCTTGCCGCGCTGGCCCCACCCCCAGGGCATGCAGAGAAGACTATGAAGACTGGGTGTGGACGCACTCGCCTAAATCCCAGCTCTTGGGAGGACGCACAGAAGTCCGATCTACTAGTGAGGTGAGACCCTGTCGTCCTGTAGACCCTGTACTAAAATAACAAACAAACAAACAAAAAAATGATGAGATGGACTACAATTAGGATTGGATGTCTAAGAGGGGCCCTGGTGATTCCCATTACCTCCCTAAAGAGGGACTAGATTTAGAGACTTTATTAGAAGAAGTAGGATGTGGCAGACTGCCAATGTTCACAATAGCCAAAACTGGAAACAACTCAAATTTCAGGCAATGGCTAAGTGGATAAACAAAACGTGATGTAAATGTGCAATGGAATTCCATGCAGCCTTAAAAAGGAATGAGTATAGAGGACCTTGCAGATACTATGCCAAATGAAATAATCCAGATAGTTACTCTTAACAGTCTGGTTCCACTTAAAAGACAGTGAAATTCATAGGGATACAAAGTGAATGGCAGTTGTCAGGGACTGAAGGAACAGGATCATAGAAAATTATTAGTGAATTGGTACAGAGTTTCATTTGGGGTACATGAGAAAGTACTCGAGATAGATAATAGTGATAACTGTGCAACAATGTGAATGTATTAATGTGACTTATACCCTTAAATGGTTAAAAAGTAACCTTTTTGTATTTTCATTTTACTTCATATAAACAAAAAGATCATAGCAAATGTAATGGGCAGTAAGTCCAAGAGCTTACCAAAAGGCCACAGCTTCTGTCTTAAACACTCTCTCTCTTACTTTGAACCAGAATTGTAGAAAGAATTAAATTTGTGCCGGGCGTGGTGGCGCACGCCTGTAATCCCAGCACTCGGGAGGCTGAGGCAGGAGGATTGTTATGAGTTCGAGACTAGCCTGAGCTACAAAGTGAGCTTAAGGCCAGCCTGAACTGCATAGTGAGACCCTGTCTCAAAAATACAAAAAAAAAAAAAAAAAAAAAAAAGAATTAAATTTGTGAATCAAGGTGCCACTGTATATATATCCAAGAGGAAAAAAGTACAATGTGTCCACCAAATAAGTGTTCCTAACAAGTTGGTTCATAATAGATCCCAATCTGAAAGGAATTCCTAAATTTATACATTGTACAATGGATTTGTAAAAGGTGGCATTTTCACACTGCAATACTGTACATCAATGAAAAGATTAATAACAGCCCCAATATTAAGCAAAAAAAAGCCATCTAGGGACAACTTCTGTTGATACTACTTTTCTAAGATGGCTTTAACTAAAACAAAATACTATAAATGAGTCGTTTTTGATGTTGATAATGAGGGAAGAGTGGCCTTATTTAGATCCTGGTTCAATCAATTTAACTGGTTTTAGAATACATGATTTTACTACATGGACTGGATATTTGATAATACTGAAACATGCTGGGTTTAAAAAA
This sequence comes from Ctenomys sociabilis, assembly GCA_004027165.1. Lineage (NCBI taxonomy): Eukaryota > Metazoa > Chordata > Mammalia > Rodentia > Ctenomyidae > Ctenomys > Ctenomys sociabilis. The sequence goes on along the minus strand of PVKA01014164.1, from coordinate 25,471 downwards.
GAGTAATGATGGTATTGAGGATACATCTAAAGTGTTTACAAATAGTCATATGATTGCCAGAATTTGCTTTAAAATAATATAGTCATGGGAAGGAATTTAGTGAGGGATATACACGTATGAAGAATTTAGCCATGATTTGATAATTACTTAACCTAGGAGACAAATTCAAAGGGAATCCTTATATCAGCTGGCAATTTTTTTGTAATTTCTTGAATTTTCCATTATGAAAATTTTAAATAAGGTAAAAATTTCCTCAGGCATATGGGGAACCACTTAGACTGCCTCAAAGCTCAGAAGTATCTATGTACACCTGAAGACACAACCTCTCTGCCTAGTGCAAGCACACAGTGGGATACAGTTATGTAACCATGGCACAACAATGGACAGCTAGGAATACACCAATGAGCTGGCATGTAAGAATGCAAACATGACAGCCTCTGTAAGAATTCTATAATAAACATGGAGGTGGCTCTGTGCTCTGCTCTGCTCCATGCTACCTTGCTACTGTTACTGATATCTTGCACATATGTGTCCATTAACCTGGTGACCTCACCTGCAAAAATCTCCCTTACACACTCTCCCCCAGCAGATCGACAAGACATAAGAAAATATCCTGAAGAAAAAAGGAGTCTCTCTTTTTAAGACCTTAAAAATGAAATTTGCGGGGCTGAGGAGATAGCTCAGTAGAATCAGCGCTTGCCTGGCAAGTGCAGGGTCCTGAGTTCAATCCCCAGTTCCACAAAAAAAAAAAATTGTTGCAACTGATAAGGTCCAACATGAAAATGATAGGACAGGAGAAGTACACAGGCTTTCAGCAAATCAATGCTAGCTTGTACAACAACTGGTTTCAGCTATAGCCAGACAGAGACTTTTGTTAAATGGTCTCAAAAAAGCTGGGCCTGGTGGCGCAGGCCTGTAATCCCAGCACTCGGGAGGCTGAGAAAGGAGGATTGTTGTGCATTGGAAACCAGCCTGAGCTACAAAGTGAGCTTAAGGCCAGCCTGAACTGCATAGTGAGACCCTGTCTCAAAAAGACTAAATAAATAAATACATAAATAAATAAAATGGTCTCAAGGGGGGCCAGGGAGATGGCTCAGTGGAATAAGTGCTTCCCAGGCAAGCACAAGGGTCTGAGTTCAATCCCCGGTTCCGCCAAAAAAAAAAAAAAAAAAAGTCTGGTGTATACACTGAGACCCTGTCTAAAATGGTCTCAAGATCAGAACCACTGATCTAAAATGTACTAAGTGTAGAAAAATCACTAAAGTGAAAATAATGGCACTAGCCTGGTCACTAAAACAGCACAGTTCAAGAGTGGACAGAAAAAGAACACAGAGTGAAATGAGGGGAAGTCCCAGAGATCATTAGAAGAAGAGGGCAAGACTGCAGAAAGAAAAAAAAAGAATATGAACTTCAAAGCAGAAGGGCTAATTGAAAAATATTCTAGTAGGTGGGTGCCTTATTCTTGCCCCTAACTTAACAAAAATAGACCAAAACTATCTGACAAGATAGAGAAGAAAATGTCCTTAAAAAAAAAAAAAAACTCTATCAATGTGTTCATTAAAATCATGAAGTGTTAAAGAGTATGAAAGAACCAAAAAACAAAAACCTTCCAATTCATTTAGTCTAACTCACTCATCTTACATAAATGAGAAAACTGTAATCTACTAAAGTTAATTAACTTGTACTCAGGGACTCTGCAGTTAATCACCAGAACTAGAGCTAAAAGGGACCCATCTCGCACCCCACCAACTTGTGTTCCCTACCCAAAAGCATGATCCCCATTTAGTAACCTCCTCATCACACTAAAGGTCACTCTGTATTTTCCTCCATAAAAAGCAAGCTGTTGGTAAATACTTGGTGAGGCTCAAAATGACTCTATTTCAATCTTTTTTAAGGTCTCTTATTTAGCAGCCTCTGTTTAATTTTCCCTGTCTGCACCCTGCCCTGTACGTTCTGAGTATACTTCAGCGATGTCCTGAAAAATTGTTGGCTAACTAACACCTATGTTTTCTAAAAGTCAAAATATGAAAAGGCACACAGTGCACCCTGGAATAACAAGAGCTAGTCCTCTATGCCTATCTTATTATCTCCATAAACACATTATTCATAATTTTCAATCATCAGAAGGGTAGAGGATTTTCTTGATTCAGTGAGGTCAAAACAGTATCTTTTTTTAATTTATTTATATTTTAACTTAAAGAATGAAAAATAGAAACAAAAACAAAGAGAAAAAATGACATAAAAGGGTAACATACAAGATACATATGTTACAGATTTTCAAAACATGGATAGCTAAATATATATATATATGTATTCTTTTTAAAACAATCCAACACAGATCAGCAGTCCACAACAGAAGTGGGTTATCCACAGAAGTTATTGACTTGAGCCATTCATAGCTCATTATATTAGTATGACTTTACTTTATATAGCTCCAAATTTATACTTTTCTGCTGGACGGTTAAGACCGAGTTAAAGCAAGATCTATGTAACAAAAAATGTAACTTTTGTCAAAATAGTACCTGAATAGACAGGAAAAGGTAGTTAAACATATATGTCCTTATCCTTATAACAAAGGGTTACAGAGAACATAAAAGGAACATGCAAAGTCGTTCACATATTTTTGTATTTATTCTTTATAAATATTACACATTATACTGTATGTAAATATGTTATACACATTCTGAATATTTTGAAGGATATGTTGGAACCTCCAAAACCTACTGTCATTGCTACTTTTAGATGTGATTTATTAAAAATAATAACAATAATAGCCAAAAAAAAAAATAGAAGTAAGCAAAAGACAGAACTTTTAAAAATAGGGCCTAAGAGACTGAAGGAGAGGGGAGAAGGAGAGGGAGAGGGGAAGTAAGTAGAATTAAAGTGTGACATTTATAAGAACCTAATAGCCTCAATGAATGTAAATACTGCGCACCATAAACATAAGCGAAGAACAGTAATAAAACAAGAATGAAAATGGGGAAAGAGGATTGAGATGCAGCGGGAGGAAGGTGGGTGGGAAGGGGAAGTGAACTAAACAAAGAAGCAAGTCGCTCTATGCACACATATGTACCCACTCCCCGAGGTAACTGTAAACGTCTTGTACTGCAAACATGCACTGCTAAGTTCTTTCAAGTGCAAATATTATTACCTCATATGTAAAAAAGGGAGGATTAGAATAGGAAAAGCCAATTCAAACACTGTCTTATAAATTCCTAAAAAGAGTGAGGCAACAGAAAGCACACATCCTTACCACTGAGAAATGGTTGTTGAGGCACATAGTTTATAGAAAAGACACCAAATTTGGAAAGGATCCATCTAGAAGCTTTTGTCAGTCTGGAGCTTTTAATTTACAGGCACTCAAGTGGCCACTCTGGAGCAAAGCAGTACTGATTCTCCATGTAGGAAGCCAAAGATGGAATGTTGATGGCTGGAGAATGACAAAAAAATAAGAAAATACAGTTGGTTAGTGATAGCCATTTCTAAAACAAAAGCTGTCAACATTTAGCAGCTGCAGCATAAAATGTATCACTAATTTAGTGAGGAAGAACTGACTTATGAAAAGTAATCTCAAGGCTAGAAGGGTTGCCTAGCATGAGCAAAACCCTGGACTCCATCTCCAGCACCACAAAAGTAAATAAACATCTCAACTATACAGAGAAAGAAACTATCTGAGGAAAAAGACAAGACACCAAGGTTTAATCTTTTAAGGTTCTAATTTAAATAGTTTTCACCTACAAAATCTTTCTTAATAATATATACATCTAACATAGGCATCATCCTAAAGACATGCTAGTCATCTGTATCTATCTTGATGATACAAGGGTCAGAATTGTGCCACACAAGACTTGAGGATACACCCTTCAGGGGCTTAGATATGATCCTCCAACTACCTTTCTTTCAAAGGTTTTCCCAGGAAATAGGTACTCCTGCTGGTGGTTCCAACATTAACAAAGGAGAAATGCCTTTATCCTACATCTCATCAACACCATGGGTTGTCAAGACAGTTCAGTGGACAAAGCATCTGTTTAGGCAAGCACAAGGACGATGGTTTGATCCCCAGCACCACATGCTATGCCAGCCCCACCCCCATGGCAGGCTGAGCTGGCCAGAGGCTGGGCATAGTGGTGCACATCTACAATCCCAGCACTGGGGAGACTGAAAGCAGAAGGATCACTATGAGTCCAAGCTGCATAACAAGACCCTGCAACAACCAAATACATTAAAAAAAAAAAGAAAGAAAAAAATCAAAATCATATAATTTTAGCCACATTTCTAAACTATATTAAATGTTTTCCCAGATGTCTACAAACTTTTAATACTGCTGTAATAAAAATAAAATCACTTTCAAAAAGTAAATACTGTCATGCATGGTAGTACACACCTGTAATTCCACATTAAGGGAGGCTGAGGCAGGAAGATCACAAAATCAAGCCCAATCTAGACAGTTTTAACAACTTTGCAAGACCTTGTCTCAAAATTTAAAGGGAAGGCTGCTGGAGGATATAGCTCAAGATAAAGGCCTTGCCTAATACTGCTAAATTCCTAGTACTGCTAAGAGGGAAAAAAAAAAAAAAAAAAAAAAAAAAAATAGATACCCACTAGAATGATTCTACAGACTGAACATTTCTGTCCTCTCAAAATTTACTTGTTGAAAATCTAACCTCCAGTGTGATGGTACCAGGCAGCTGGGGCCTTTGAGAGGAAGTTAGGTCACGAGGCCCTCATGAATGGGGTATTGTCATAAAAAGAACAGGAAAGCTTGCTTTTCCCTGCCCTCCACCATGTGAACTTACAGCAACAGGACAACTTTCTGCAAACCAGGAAATAGGTCCTCACTAGACACCCAGTCTTGCTTCTCTGTGGATTTTCCAGCCTCCAGAATTGTGAGAAACAAATTTCGGTTAAGTCACTCAATCTCTCTATTCATATATATATATATATATATATATATATATATATATATGTATGTATATATATGGCTGTAATCAAGAAGACAGATAAAACACATTGGTAAATACATGGTTGGAATCCACATTAAACTACTGGTGAGAATACGTCTGGCAGTTCCTCAAGAGTTAAATATAGCCGGGCGTGGTAGTCAGGCCTGTAATCCCAGCACTGGAGGCTGAGGCAGGAGGATTGTTGTGAGTTCGAGACCCGCCTGAGCTACAAAGTGAGCTTAAGGCCACCCTGAACTGCATAGTGAGATCCTGTCTCAAAAAGACCAAAAAAAAAAAAAAAAAAAAAAAAGAGTTAAATATAACCTAGCATGCTCAGAAACTATCACAAAGAATCAATCACTAGGACCCCATCTAATTAAAAAGCTTTTCCACAACAGGTGAAACCACCAACAAAGTGAAGCGAACCCAGCGCTTGGGAGGCTTAAAACAGAAGAATCACTCTGAGTCCAATCTGTGTAGTGAGACCCTGTAGACCCTGTACTAAAATACATAAAAAATAAAAATAAAACCAAAAAAAAATCATGAGCTGTTTCTCAAAGGACTTATATCTAGAATATATAAAGAACTCAAAAATTCAGCAGCCCTCCCCAAAGCTTAGAGACTTAATCCAAAACAAATACCTAAGCTCAATACACTTCTCAGATGAAATAGAAATTGCAAATAAATATATGGAAAAAAAAATGTTCAACTACACTGATCATTCTAGAGATGCAAATTAAAACAACACTGAGATTCCATCTCACTCCAGAAAGAAAAGGCTATTATCAAGAATCAACCAATAACAAATACTGGTGGGGCTATGGGGAAAAGGAACCCTTCTACACTGCTGGTGGGAGTGCAGACTGGTGCAACCACTGTGGAAATGGCTTTAAAAACTACAACTAAAGTTGTAGTTTGACCCCACTATTCCCCTTCTTGGTATCTTCCAGAAAGAGTTAAAAGCATCATACCAGAGCAATATATACACACCCATTTTATAGTGGTATAGTTTGTAATAGCTAAAGCTTGGAAACAGCCTAAATGCCCACCAACTAAAGAAGATGTGTGATTTTCATACAACAAAGCAGAGTACTACTCAGCCATAAAGGTGGAAGAACTGAGACATTTCTAGGTCCAAGGATAAACCGTGAGACTATACTCTTAAGTGAAATAAGTCAGACATATGTATGTTAAAAAGAACAGTAATTCCATTCCCAGGTGTATATGTAAAAAAAAATGAAAACATATCTGCACAAAAATATGTAAATAAGTATTCATGGTAGCATTATTTGCAATAGCAAAATGGTGAAAACAATCTAAATACCATCAAACAAGAACATAAAACTAGTATGTGGGATATATACACCCAATAGAAAATTATTCTTCCAAAGGAGGAATAAAGTGCTGATGCATGTGATATTTTTAAAACATTGTGCTACATGAAAGAAATTATCCACAAAGGCTATGTCATGATTCCATTTATATAAATGTCCTGAACAGACAAATCGATAGACACAAAACATTCATTATTTTTTACATATATGCTTAGTAGTGCCTAAGAGTAAAAAAGGAAAAGATGTAGAATGACTACTAATTGGCATAGGGTTTCTTTTGGGGTGTGATGAAACTATTCCAAAAATTAATGGCGATGGCTGTATAATTCTGTGAATACATAAAAATTTATTTTTGTCTTCTAAATCTGTATAATGGGAAAGACACGGGATTTAAAAAATAACACCGTGGATGCCATGCCAGGCTGGGGTTCCCAGGTGCACAGTGCTAGCCACCAAAACTGGGCATGGTGAAATACACCTGTACTCCCAGCACCAGAGAGGCTGAGACAAGAGCTGTGTAGCAAGACCCTGTACCAAATAAACGAACAAACAAACAAATAAATGTTATTTTAAAAAATAAAAATAGGGCCAGCAGATTAAAGCATCTGCTTAGGCAGACTCAGGGACCAGGGGTCGATCCCAGTATGCCATGACGGCCCAGCTCCCAGGGTGCACTGAGACTGGGCATGGTGATGCGCACCTGTAATCCCAGCGCTTGGGAGGCTTAAAATAGAAGGATCACTCTGAGTCCAATCTGAGTAGTGAGAGCCTGTAGACCCTGTACTAAAATACATAAAAAATAAAAATAAAACCAAATTCTTGTCTTGAGACCATGAAGACACCACTACATCTAAATTTCCATTTCCTAATGGAGATTGCAGTCTTATTTTTTTCCCCCAGCAACAGAGTTGCATGCCTTCCAGGATTAAATTGTGCTTATTTTAAAATCCACTATGTCAGTTATATTTACTGTAACTATGTAATTTAGTAAAATATTACATTTAAAAATACAAGTACAAATAAGAAATATATTATCTCTAAAAATTAAGCTGTAAGGTCTAAGAAAGGCAAGTCACTCTAAAAGCAGTCTATAGAAAACGTCGTGGCTATACTTCAAAGGACTGGTGAACTACAAATATTTATACACTTGATCATAAAATATTCAAGGTATGTATCTTTTCTCATTTCAAACGAATTTCTTGTTCAAACAACCCAACTGCCAATATATTAAATAATGTTATGTAAAAAGGCTTTTCCTATGTATATAATTTGCATAAAAGACTAACATAACCATTTACTACTATTGTACATCTCCCTCTTCAGAGTAATCACTGACCTACTGAGGTCCCTCTTACAGAAGTGGAAACGTCTGTACTTTTTAAGTGTCCAAGTCCACAACAGTCCCATATGTGACACGGATACTCTCATTTCTTAAGCAGGAAAACATCACTCAGACATCTACTCTTCGAACTGAGTTGAAGAATACTAAAACCCCCACCTCTAAAATTTAAACACAACTGTGTTGCCTAACATGGTCCAGGGAGGATCCCTGTGCAGGCAGGATCCTATGTGAAAGCAATTTTTCTCATAGAGTTCTAAGAGTCCTACCCTTCAAAGCCATACCTATCTACATCTTACCTATACACTCAGGTGAGCACTAGGCCAAAAACAAACAGGAAAAAGCCTTCCTTACTTATGTTCTATACCAATGCTGTTGAACCTATGACACATGTTATTGTGTTTTTCTTTTAAAACAAAAGATGCTAATGTAATAGTTGTGTTACCTAAACTAAAACCTCAGTATTCAGGCTTGACAGCAGTGTTGGCACTTTGTGGTAAGTAAGTGGGTTGGGAGTTGCATTTGGGCACTGAGTCTCTAAAAGGTCCACCATCACTGCTCCATCCACTCATTTTTCTCTCCCGAGCTCACACTTGTGACTCTCTTTTGTCATCTCTTACTACTCAACTGTTAATAATTGCACCCTGATCCCAACTGCTGCAATACGAAAACACTCTCCTTAGTGACCACAAAATAATTCTAAGTAGTTATTCTAAGAAGCCTCCTCTGGCCTCCCTTTCTCCATTCTCCAGTGCATCTGAGATACTGCTTCCTAATGTACATCTCTGATGGCAATTCATCTGGCATGGTAATTCAATGCTTTGATCTCTCAGAACACAGTTTGAGGGCTCATTGCACAAAAGTCAAGATTGTAACAGAAGATATTACACAGCCTAGCTAAGGTTATGCAGGCTTCAGTCAGACTGAAAACCATGCTCTGAACAAATTCATCCCATTTATCCATATACCCAAATCTATAGATGCACATTTTCTTCTCTCCAGAATGTATTTCTATGTACTGAAATTCCTCTAAAATCACTTTTAAAATAGAAAATCACTTACCACTTCTGGGCCTCAGGTTTCTCAACAGCATAATACCTTCCAGCGCTGTTTCATAAAGATTGCCATCATAAGTATTCCAAACACTGTTAAGTGTAAACTAAGAACAATAGCTGGCAGGTATCATTCAACAAATGCTGTTACTATTGTTCACTCAAAGCCACAAGGGGACAACAAATATTTTATAAACTGACAAAACAATAGAGAATGGGTTTTCCAGCCACACCATACTCTTTGCTCCATAAGCAAGTCTAAGGTTGGACACCTCTGAAAGAGATGAACTTCTGATAAAGTTTTTATTTTATGGGAATCTCACATAGACTCGTGAAGCAAGAACAACCCACCCTTTCTGACTTATGTAAGCTACTTGATTCATTAAAATCTACCAAAAAGAGAGGTGAGATGGGGTAAAGCGTTATCAAAACGTAATAGCTTTATCCATGGCTAGTGAGATAGCTTAGCATACTAAGTGCCTGCTTTGGCAAGCACAGGTATCAGGCTTCCATCCCAGTCCTGCATGCTGTGCCAGCCCTGCCCATGGGGCACACTGAGCCTGCGACTAAGTCTGGGCATGGTGGTGCATGCCTATAATCCTAGCACTTGGAAGGCTGAAAACAGGCGGATCATTGTGAGTCCGAGCCACATAGTGAGACCCTGCACCAAATACATAAATGGAAAAAAAAAAAAAAAAAACTAGTTTTATCAATTACTTTTCCTAAGTAGAGTAAAATATATGTAACATACACTTTGTCAACTTGGCCATTTTTCAGTGCATATTAAGGACACTCAAAGTATTATAAAACTATCACTATCATCTATCTCTTAAACTCTTTTCGCCTTGCAAAACAAACTATACCCATGCACTGTAATGTAACTCCCCATTCTCCCTTCACCAGCCACCTGAAGCCACCCTTCTGCTTGCCATCTCTGTGAGTTTACTACTCAAAGCACTTCAGATAACTGAAATCATACAAGTATCTGTCTTTTTGTGACTGACTGACTTCACAAAGATTGGTGGCCTCAAGGTTCCATGTTGCTATTTTCTTTTATAAGAACATTTTCCTAACTACACAAGGACATGATCTGAACATACTAGAAAAGGTATGTAGTATATGGCTCTATACCACATCTTGGGTGATTCAAATTACAGAAGGAAAAGAAACAGAACATTATATACTCACATGACAATGGGGCACAATGCAAGGTATTCTGCTAGGTACTTTTCACACACCACTAAAGTCCACACAACTTTAAGGGGGCAGATTATTTAATGATAAAGGAGAAAAAAGAGATTCAGAATATTCAAGCAGCCACTATGCCACTATCACTTCCCATTTTGCTTCCATCATACAATGTACCACACCATCTCACACACACTTGTTTATATTTATCTATAAGGCCACTATACCCTTTAGGCAGCCCAAAGTCAGCGGAGGCGAAGTATAGAGAGACAGGAAGAAGCACAAAACCAACAGCATTCCAACGGGAACGCGCCGCATGTACCAAGTGCACATACGCTTCTTTTAAGGGTTGAAATCTCTAGACTGGCAAAGGGGTCACGCTTACACACCAATACCTACGATACCCACAAATCACTGCTCAACGTCTGATAATCATTAGCTAAGCTTCTGTTCGTGCTTCTTAGATGCTCAGTGAGAACCTTTGGTTCTGCTAAAGATCCACGTACTTGGAGGTTGTTTTGTTTTCTGGAATGGGGGTCCGGGGGGGGGGGGGGCAGTAGAAAACAGGGAAAGGGTCAAATTCCAACTGAGAAATCCAGTGTGTCGAGAAGACCTATCTCCAGTGGGCCCAAATCTACTGACAGACCTTCATCCTCTATGAGTTTTCGTGGTCTCTATTAAACATGTTTACAAACCATGAATTTCAATGGAAGTAAAGACAACAGGCTGTGGGACATGATTTGCTTGCACTGTCACTCTTTTCTACCTAAATATTAGCTATATCTATGAAAATACCTATTTTTTCCTTCTGCTTCAGGGGGAAAATATCTCCATTACCCTATATTCTTTATTTTTTTCCTTAAAGTTAGTTCAAACTATTACATTTCAAGATACTGAAAACTATTTTCTAACCTTCTCAAACTTTGTAAATGAAACTACAGCAAATAGCTCACAATTAAAAGGACTGAGTATTTTGGAGAAAAATTAGTTTAAGAATTTTCACAGAATAAAGCTCCACCTGCAACAAAAGTCTACATTTTCCATTAACTGTCTTCATAAAATAATTCCTTTTGATCATAATCTGAAAAATGTTAGTCATAAAAGGAACACTACATTCACAAAAATAATTTTTATCTTCACTGATGTAACAAGAAGTCAGTGGTTTCCCTTCTGTGGTAAACAATGAGCCTAGGAAAACACATTCCTTGCTAAATGTCTTTTGCATTTTTTCATACACAATTGGTTCAACTTCCTAATGACCACCATTTACCAGAAATGAGAAAGATAAAAATCTAGCATGATAACACAATAAGCCAAAGCAAGCCAAAGGGAGAAAAATAAAATTACAAGGGTTCCCTGAAGAGGGTGGAGCAAGCAAAGCTGCCAACCCAATACCAACCATCTCCAAACTACATTTAAAAACTGACGACAACAGCAAAGTGACAGAATCTTCTCCCTCTTCTCTCTCTCTCTCTCTCTCTCTCCCCCACCCTTCTCTCTCTCTCTCAGAATTCTCACTGTTTTCTCCTTTCCTAAAGGATCAGCAGAAAGCAAACTTAAGGGTAACAAAGCTCCTCCTTGATCACAAATTTCCTTTTGGCGACTGCCATATTCTCTGACTCTAAGATACACGCCTCCACAAGAGTGATCTCTACTTGGTAGGGTACACCTCAGGACTTCTCTCCATAGCCTCAGCTGCCACTTGGCTCAGAGCATCATCGCCGCTGGCCCACACACTTAGCCCTGAGATGATATTCCTGGAGAGCAGCTGCACTCCCTGGCTCTGCTGCGTGCAGACAAGACAGCCCCCATGGATTTCCCTCCTCTGAAGCTGTACGCCAATTCAATACATCCCCTTTTATAATAATTTTGAAAAGATAGACCCTCTCTACCAATTCTTCAGCTCTCTACCTAGTAAGCGCAATGATCATTTTAGAATATAAATGTACTCACTCCACCCATTCTTAAAATCCTTACAACTTTCACATACCTCTACAGGGAAAACAAAATCCATGATCCTCTCCCCTCCCCAAAAGGCCTGCTCAGGCCCCAGCTCCTCTCTAAACAGATGCCCCCACTCTCAGGCCCTGTCTCATTTTCCACCAGAGTTTATCATCCATATTTGTTTAACATTCATCTACCTCACTAAGCAGCAAGCTCTGGGAAGGCAGAGATGATCCTGCTGATATTTATAATCCCCAAGGTCATCTCCTGGCTTGGAGGAACTCAGTAAACATTTGTTGATTAAATAAATGCTGCCTATGATAAGAAAAAAAAAAAAAACTTGATAGCTTTACAAACATTTTATTTGATAGTGTACATATTAACAACATCCTGAATCTCCACTTTAGAGAGCGGTTCAGAATGACAAGGAGGAAGGTGAACTTGTTTGTTGGCCTCCAAACAGAAATATATTTGCATATCTTAACTCATACCCATATTGAGATATAATCTGAAAATAACAGGTGTTGCACTGTTTCTTTTTTTCTCTTTTCTTTCCTGCTACCTGTCTCCACCAACGTAGAAACAAACAATTTTAAAAGCAGGAGCAGCACTCAGATGGCTTAGCTCACTACTCCAATATCCCAAGATTCAAGTCAGACAGAAAAAACAAAAATAGGTTAAAAAAAAAAGAGAGAGACAAGGAAAAAAACTATAATTTTAAAACTGTACCTTTTTTTTTTTCAGAACCAGGGATCAAACTCAGGCCCTTGCCCTTGCCAGGGAAGCTCTTGTTCCGCTGAGCCATCTCCCCGATCCCTAAAACTGTACTTTTAAGAAAAACTGCAGCCTCAAGACAATTTACCCCAGACTGCAGTGCCCTTTTTCGTCCCTAAATCTGCTTTCTCTGCCAGGATGCTCTCTCCTAAATTCCCAAGAGACACACGGAGGCTGTAGATTGCATCCCAGTGCTTTTAACTTGTAGGCTCGGTTTCACCTGTAGAACGGGTCTGTGCTTTTTCAAGTGATGCCACGGATTCATAAATTCTACAGACTCCACCCTCAAGGAAATAGCACCATTTTTATACTGCAAATAGATGTAAATAGTTTGCCTTCTTATCTAGCCCACTAGCAGGTCACCTGACAGACACTAGGCCTACACCCCCCCCCTTGTTCGTCCATCTTAAGAATACTGGAATACCACGTAATTACTCCAAGTCCCAGACCATAATGTGCCTCAGGGGTCAAATGTCACACAGCTTTCTCATTGTGTACTTCTTGGATTCTACTGAATAAATCTGCCTATGCTTCAAACTGATGCATCCTGAAATACTTTTCTGTGATGAGTCAGAGAACTCACTCCACAGTTTGGTAAGTTGAGGTCCCCATCTCCTCTTTAGGGACAACCCCTTGGGCCCTATACAATGACAGAGTAACTTAATATAGAATTCTGGTATTTTTAAAATATCAGAGTGGGCGTGGTGGTGTGCGCCTATAATCCCAGCTCTTGGGAGGCTGTAAACAGGAAGGATCATTATGAGTGCAATCTAGTAGTGAGACCCTGAACACCCTGAAGACCCTTCCCTAAAATACAAAAAAAAAAAATTAGAACTATCATACCACAATTAAAGTTTTGAGTTTCTACAAAAATATTTTAAGAGTAAGAACAAAGAGAAGCAGTCTGCATTTATGTCAGCAGGTATCTGCTATCATCTGAGACTCTGACCAGTCCACTAAGGTAACCCCAGAACAAAATCGGCTCCCTTCCTGTCAGAGTCATCAGACTAGGTATGAGCCAGTCTTCTACAGACTCTGTTTATCCCATGAGAAAAGGGAAGAGGGAACAAAAGTTTAGGAGACCTGCTTAGGGTTAAAGCTCCTGACCGGCAACAACAGCACTACAAGCTACAGTAATCCCCCCACTGTTAACTCAGTTCTTCTCATTTCTCTTTAAACACTGAGTAAATACTGTATCTGTATGGTATTTACTTTTACATATCAACTAAACTAATCCACAAGACCAAAATTTTGTGTCAAACATTATTTTAGGTGTTTTAATGAAGCTAATTTTTATGTAAGATTAACAGTCAAATTGCAGACTTCAAGCAAAGCAAATTATACTCTAAAACCAGGATTAATTTCATCCAATGGATAGAAGACCTTGGTAGAAACAATGACCATTCTGGAAGAAGAAAGAATTCTGCTAGCAGACTTAAGTTATTTTTTCTTACTGCTGAGGCTAAATAATCAATACTCAAAGTTAGAGGAGAAAAGATTTACTGTAGCTCACAATTTGCAGAGGTTTCAGTCCATGGTTGGCGGGCTCTAGGAGGGTAGGACGGGAGAGGAGCACTACAGACGAGAAAGGGCTCGAGGCAGGCGGAACACACCAAAATAGTAAGCAACAAATGACCCAGCAGCCCTCTTTCTGTCCCCCTTATACTTTACCCAAGCCACCTGCTCTTAGGGCAGGCAGCACAACAAAGCAGCTCTTCCCATTTTCCTCTCCCAGAACTATCCCAATCAGTGGACTAATTTAGTAATCATACATTCCTAATGCCAGCGTTACATACTCTATATCCAGCCAGCTCTGAAAACATCTACCCATGACAAGCTGAGGCTTTGGAGGGACATCTAGATACAAGCTATAACACAGACCAAATTGCAACTTTCTCTCGGTTTCAGCATATCAGCCCACCCTGTAGATTGCAGACCAGCCAAGCCACTACAATCACCGCAGCCCATTTTTTAAAATTCAGTAACTATTTTTTACATACTCCCTGGTGTCTGTCTGCTTCTCTCTCACTTTCTCTCTCTTCCTGTCTCCTTCTCCCCCCACCCCCTCTCTCCCTTCCTTTCCTTACCTTTCCATTTCCCTTCCATCCCCTTCCTTTTCCCTTTTCCTTCCTGGGACAACATCTAACAGAACTTCTGTAATTAGCCAATAAATTCATTTACTAAGAACGTTAAGAAAGCTCATGAACAAAGCTATAGAAACAGAATGAATATTAGTAAGGGAAAGGATGACTGCTAATGGGCAAGGGATTTCTTTTTTGCAGGTGATAAAAATGTTCTAAAATTAGACAGTGGTGATGGTTACACAACTCTGTAGATATGATAAGATCCACTAAGTGGAACAATTTTCAAGAGGTAATTTTTGCTGGGCTCAGCAGCACACACCTATAACCCTAGTTACTCATAAGGCTGGTGTGGAAGTTTGAAGTCTGCCTGGGCCACTACAGCACATCCCTTGGCCCCCAAAAAAGGTGACTTTGGCAGTATATTAAATATACCTCAATAAAGCTGTACTGAGAAATGGAGGAGGGAAGGGAGGAAGGGAGGGAACAAAGGAAGGAGGAGGCAAAGAAAGAGAAAGGGGTGGGAGGAGAGGACCAGAGGAGAGAGGAAAGCAGAGAGTAAGATTCTATGAAACTAAGCATCATAAATGACGGGTAGAAAAATGCTCACCTTTTGATAAATTAACACTTAAATTATCTTATAAACAGCCTCAGACTCATAGAGAATGGAAAAACAAAGAAAGCCAACAAATGACTTGCACATGCCTAAGGGGAGGGGGATCAAAGGCAGTAAAGCTGCTCAGTAAAAGCTGTCATCTGACAGATCAACCATAAACTGTATTAAAGACAAATGTCTCACTCGACAGTGACGTGGAGCCAAACTACAGGACTGAAATCATGTGTGTGTGTCTATATGTGTGTGTGTGTGTGTGTGTGTGTGGGAGTGTGTGATGCTGGGGACTGAACCCCAGGCCTTGTGCATGCAAGGCAAGAGCTCAACCTCCTTGCCATACTTGTCCAATCACAAGGATCATTTTATCTTTATTTTAAATCTTCTTTTAATCTTTTTTATTTACTTGGTACAGGGTCTCGCTACGCAGCCCAGATTCATAGTGATCCTCTTGGTTCAGTCTCCCCAGTGCTACAATTAGCACTATCTGACCCAGTTTCAGTGGCCACCTCAGCTCACTCAGGGATCGAACCCAGTTCCTTGTGCTTGCCAGGCAAGTGTTTGTTCTACCGAGCCATCTCCCTGGCCCAAGGAAAGATTTATATTATACATACTATAACTACACTATTTGCCAAAGATTAAAATATAAACTTAATATGAAATCCTCAAAATTAAGTTATCCCACCATATAGTATAGAATTATGTAACATACACTATGCACAAAAAAATATTTTTAAATTATATTATAAATAGTGCCTCTCGCGTTCTTAAATTAGATTACATATATATATGTACACATCTATATATATACATACATATATATTTTCCTGTTGTTAAAATTGGGTCAGTTAGAATCAAGCTGTCCCTATGTGTTCGAGTGTATATATGTAACATGTGTATATATGTACATGTTATAGAGAGATACACAAACATAGATAAAGACAAAAAATTATAATCACAGTAGGAGATTCAGTGTGATCGGAGAAAATGCATATATGTGGGAAATAGTAAGAATCTGACTTTGCTGGAACCAAATCAGAAAAGAGCAAGAACACAGGCGTTAAGGTATCTGGACAGACAGCCCCAGAGGGCTTTTCATCAAGGAAGCAACCTCATCACACCGAGTTTTAGCAAGATGCATCAAAGTGGCACAAAGCAGAGAGAGGAACAATTCTAAGAGGGGACAGCAGTCACCTAGGTGAGAAGTTACAAAGGCCTGTCTACGACAGTGACAAGGAAACTGGAAAGGCAGCAAGACAGGTAGACAGACCCTGAGATGATTAAGAGATGCTTAGTGCAAAGTAGATACTCAGAAGGACATTAAAAACTACACCAGTTAAAAAGAAAAATGACACAAGGACTTCTACACATCTTGCACCAAGTTCAATGTGAAAACAAATCTAGAAGTACTGGAAAGACATTAAGTTCATTAAGATTATGGAGGAAATACCTAGTAGAGAGGCTACTGAATGTTTCAACACAAGGAAATGAAGAAAAATGTCTGTGGTAACGGACATGCCAATTACCCTTATCTGATCATTACACATTGTATACATGTATTGAAAATGTCAGGCTGGGGATGTAGCTCAGCGGCACAGCACCTGCCTGGCAAGCACAAGGTCCTACATTTGATTTCCTGTACCAAAGAAAAAGTCCCACAGTCCCACCATCATGTGCACCACTTGGAGGAAGGTTTTCATACAATACTATTCTTATGAAGGACGAACAACTGGTCAGAGAGCAGAACCCCCATGATGGTACAGTGGGGTGAGGGGTGGAGGAGAGGCGACAGGAGGGAGACAGAGAGGCAGACTAGGAGAGGAAGGGATCAATTTTCCTTCACAAAATTATATCACCCCCGAAAAAAATTTCACAAAGAAGGAGGTACTAACATTAGAATAAAAAAAAAAAAAAAAAAAAAAGTTCTCAAAGGTTACTTTCCAAATGACTCTCACTCTTAAAGTATTTTTCTCACTTAAGGCAAAACTTTATAGTATTATAAACAGAATCTCAGAAGAAGGAGGGATGCAGAATAGAAGACTGCTTTAAAACTTAAGAATTTTACCAAAATGATCTTGTTCAGTTAAAAGAAAATAAAACAAGATTAAATCAAGTCATAAAAATTTTAGAGAATTCTGTTAAGGAGGCCTGCTTCATGTGTCTCTAATTCCCAACTGCTCCTACATATCTTTACAAATCATATTCTCAGCTTGGGTTGCCATTAAGACAAAAGATAACACTGTTTGGATTTTCCTTGTATGTATTGCTATTTGAAAGGTAATGCTGGGGCCAGAAAGAGCTCAGAGTCCTAAATTCAATCCCTAGTACCACAAAAAAAAAAAAAAAAAAACACTTTTTGTTAGCACCAGCCAGATAGCTCAGTGGACTAAAGCACCTGCTTAGGTGGGCGCAGGGCCCAGGTTCCATCCCCAGGTCCCACCCCCCAGGGCATGCTGAGCTGTGACTGAGACTGGGCTTGGTGATGAGAGCCTGTAATCCCATAGTCTGGGAGGCTGACAACAGGAGGATCACTAAGAGTCCGATACATATAGTTGAGACCCTGTAGACCCTGTACTAAATAAATTAAAAAATAAATAAATAAAGGTAATGCCACAATCTCAACTTAAAAGTTTTCCCATTAAAATTAAAATTTACTTAAGGGCTGGCCAAATAGCTCAGCGGATTAAAGCAACCTGCTTAGGCAGAGACAGGGGCCGGGTTCGATCACCCCTGCCTCTCAAGCGGGCCAGCCCCGCCCCGCCCCACCCCGCCCCACCCCCAGCGAGTTGAGACTGGGAGTGGTGGTGCACACCTGTAACCCCAGCACTTGCGAGGCTGTTAACAGGAGAATCACTACAATTGTGATTTACGCTGTGAGACCCTGAACACCCTGCAGGCCCTGTACTAAAATACAAAAAATTAAAAAATTAAAATTTACCTACAAATACTACACAAATTAGACTTTAAAACACTTCAAAGAAGCTCTCTAGAGAAAGGGCCCACTTATTTAAAATACTTATCACGTTGTACTCTGACATCCATTCTCCCTCCTTTAGAAACAGAAGTGCTGACTTATAGCTACAGACACGAATACCCACCTAAAAATGACACTTCCCAGTTTTCCTTAAAATTGTCCATGGATTTAAGAGAAAGCTCTGGCCACAGGAAGACAGGAAGTGAGGGTGGCCTGAGGGGCTGCGTGTGCTTCCCTGACCTGACTCTTTCCCTCATCCTCCCTGGACACTGGAACTGCCTAGGTGCTGAAGATACACACTGACCGCATCACGGACAGCCCACCGGCACTGGACCGCAGCTCCCCCCAGCACATACGGAAAACAGATGCAGATCTTGTCTAAGCCAGATACATACATGTAAAACACGAAGTATGAGCTATGCAGCAGGCACTGCGTGAAGCAGCCAAGATGCATCAACGTACTGAACAGATGAAGACTTGTGTAGCTAGTACACAAACTGTGCGAGACAATAAAGAAGAGGGAAATTATGGCGTAAGAAAAGAAAAAGCAGGAAAAAATAATGGAGTAGCAAGTACTGAGGGTAGTGATGCTTGCACTATGCCCCGTCGAAAAGGTCACATTTAAGCTGGGTTTGGTGGTATGTGCCCATAATCCCAGCACTCTGGAGGCTGAGGCTGAAGGATTGCTGGGAGCTCAAGGCCAGTCTGCAAGACCCTGTCTCAAAAAAAAAGTAAAGAAAAGTGATATTTAAACAAGGGAGCACTCCAGCCATAGGGAGAAGCCAGTGAAAGCCCACAGAGAACTGACCTGCCATATCAGAGCAACAGCAAAACCACGAAACAGGTAAGGAAATGGGAGAAATAAAGGTCACTGAGGTCTTGAGGATCTGCTCAAGAAGAGTCGCTATAAGACACAAGGAGCTGCTGCAGGGTCTGTGGGAGGGTGACATCCACTTGAAAGGATCACTCTGCCTCCTGTGTTGAGAACTGAGGAAAGTGAAGCAAAGCACAGAAGTGGAGTGATCTCTTGTCAGGAGGCAATTTGTAACTGAAGTGTTATGTCTTGCAGCATGAGAAATTGTTCTTGGATCAGCTAATCTAGCTCTGTTAGTGCCGTTCCCTAGAAACCATACAGGCAGAGTGTCAACTGCTGTTGCTAGGCAACACTGCTTCGGGTAAAAATGACCCATTGGTAAACTGCAAAATGACTAGGAGGAACCATAAATACCTCCTGAGTGGCCACAATTCTGGGAATCTGTTGGCATGCTGTCTCCTGGAATTTGGCCTACAGCCTGTGGGGATGCTGGAACTTGTTCAGGGACTACCACTTGGGACAATGGCCTACACAAGACAGGAGTCCTGAGCCACCTTAGCTTCATATGACCCACCTGTGTGAGCCTCCCAAGCGTGCTCTGTGAGCAGTTTCATGAGTTTCCATGTAGACTGCTACAAAGACCCACCTTAAGAGATTACACCAGCAGTGTCCCTACTGAGAAGCCAGCCATGTTCCCTGCCCTTATATCCTCCCAAGTAAATCTAGTGTTCCATGTGCCCTATGGTAGTCCTAAATCTGATTAGCTGACCCTGAAAAAGCTCCTGGGTAGGCACTGCCTTCTTGTAGCAACCCAGGTGACCAACCAGAATAGCTATATCCCAAGCTCCAGAATTTTGTACTGAAAATAGGGAATGTGACAGGGAAAGTTGTAATAACTGCAAGATTTGGGACCTGAGCAATTAGAAAGATTTTTTAAAAGTATATGGAGGAGTAGCTAAAGATTAATAATTTAGATTCTGAAAGTTTAAGCTGAGATTTGCTCATTGCTTTGCTTTCTTCCCTATGACCCAATATGGTGTCAGTAGTACACATAATATGAGCTCATGACAAGGTCCCTTTACAAACTCAAGGAGCACAGATGCCAAGCAGGCTTCCCTCATGAGTTCCTACACCTAAAACAACCACTAGCAAGGAGAATGGAACTTATGCTAAGCAAAATTCCAAATGGCTCCTGTGGGCTACAGAGCAGCCCAGGAAGCACTTAAGTACAAGATACCCTGACAGATTCCAGCTCTATTAGCAAGTACAATGGAGTAACTTATAGATACAGATATGTCAAAAGGCTATAGTTGTCAGACCACCCATACAGATGTTCACATCATCTGGATAAAAAGAAGATCAGTACTAAGTAGAGGTACAAAATAAGACAGGGAGCCAGGTAACAAATAAGAAAGGGCATATCCTCTGTTCCCTGAAAAAGAAGCACAAAAACAAAGTCTGTGAAAATTCGAAAAGATCAGTCTTAAAAGATCTGAGAGAAGCTAGAGAGATAGTGCAGCAGTCTAAGTGCCTACCTGTCAAGCACAAGAACCCAGGCTCAATCCCAGGTACCGACTGCAGCAACAGCCCCACCCCTGGGCACACTGAGATGGTCACAGGAACCAGGCATGGTGACACACACCTATAATCCCAGTGCTGGGGAGACTGAGTCAGGAGGACAAGTATGAGTCCAAGCTGTACCAAGGAAGGAAGGAAGGAAGGAAGGAAGGAAGGAAGGAAGGAAGGAAGGAAGGAAGGAAGGAAGGAAGGATGGATGGATGGATGGATGGATGGATGGATGGATGGATGGATGGATGGATGGATGGACGGATAAACTGATAGACAGACAGACTGACTGACTGACTGACTGACTGACTGACTGACTGACTGACTGATTGATTGATTAGAGAGAGGGGAAAAATCAAGAATCAGAAACCAAAAATTATTGATAGTAAAGAGCAATGACTCAAAAATATCTTGAAATGATTTTGGCCCAGCCAAATCATTTTTATATCCAAATGATTAATGAAGCAAAAATTCAACATAAAGACATTTATTTGAAGGTGTCCTTCAGTAAAACTAGAATGAGAACCAATAAAATTTGACATGAGATACACAGGAAACATTGGAAGTGATCCAAGAGTGAAATGAAAAAAAGCCCCAGCATGGCAGCTGGGAAGCAGGAATAGACAGTAATTCAGCCCATTAAATCAGAAAATTGGTGAACTCCATGAAAGGAAGAAAGGAACAGATTCTATTCAAAAGACAAAATAATCAAGAATCTGGCTTAATGACAAAAATGCAGTTTCTCCACTCAATTACAAAAAAAAGATACAAAAAAAAAAAAAAACATACACACACACAAAGAATGTTTCTGGTTTTCTAACCACAGTCTCCCCTTCTTCGTCTCTCCTTCATACTATATTTGTTTGTTTGTTTGTCTATTTGTTAAGGTATAAGTAAGAAGCCCACAATTAGAGAAAGCAGTCCCTCCCTCAGACCAGTCAATGAATCTCTAGAGGTCTAAGCTAATCCTGGATATCTCACTATCTTTTGCTAGTGATTGATTTATTAGGTTGACCAGCAACCTGCTTCAGGATCAATGAAAAATATAGGAAAGTTACCTATAGAACTTCTTCAGATTTCTTTTTTCTTGCTACTGGGCATCAAACGCAAGACCTTGCATTTGACAGGCAGGTGCTTGTGGCTCTGAGCTATATGCCAAGCCCCAGTTTTCTAAACAATAAAAAAAAAAAAAAAAAAAAATCTGATGGAATAATGGCTGTTGCTGTAAAGAAAGTTCTTTGACAACTGGTGACTCTTGAGTATGGATTACACAGGAATCAGAATACAGAGTACATAGGAAAAGCTCTACATGGTATGAAATTCCCCAGACATGTCCCCTTCATATCCAAGACTCAGTGCAAACACAGGTGTTGAGGAGTAAAATTAACCGAAAGCCTACAGATCAGCTTTAGTTTTCAGAACAGAGTCACACCATTCTCCAGGGAACTCCAGGCCCTAACTGAGAAAGGTAAGCGTACACACTAAGCAATTTCTGTGCAATACAGTGCTTCTCAAATGGACCGTTTTAGATCCAGGTCAGTTCTCTGGTGCTAGCAGACTAAGTATAATCACACTTTAATAGACTGAACTTCCTCTTTTTACTTTTGTGCAATTATATTTGTCTCAGCACCTGCTTTCCAGAGAACCCAACCCGTTAACAATGTTAAATTTTCTGAACTGAATAACTGTTTCATGATCGTGTAGAAAACTCCTTTCCTTTGATGACATGTGGGAAGTACTTAAGGACAGAGATTATAGTTACAGATGGTATCTGCAATTTTCACCAAAATATACAACTCTGGAGCTACACCAAGAAAGATAAGATAGATCCACCTCTATAGAGAAAGGGAAAAGTAAATATACAAAACAGTTCTAACTTATAAATGGAGGTAAATTTAGACAGGTTCACATTACTTCTGTCATAACTTTAAGTTTTAAAGTTACTTAAAAACATATTTTAAAAGGGAAAGCTGTCACCTACTTCCTGCCCTTTAGCACATAAGCCTGGGCTTTTAGAGTCCCAATTGCCACTGACAGAAAGAGAGATGTTAGAAAACTCAGATGTCAAAGGAGGCACCAAGATGGTGGGGCGGTAAGCAGCAGAGAAATAGCCTGAGTGTTGCTGTCCAGATGCTTGAATATAACATGAAGAAAAGAGGGAGGAAAGTGGGTCCCCTGGACCCAGGAAAGACCTAAAGTACAAAATGAAGCCCTCAGAGAAAGGGAGAAACTTCAAGAAAAAGGAAGAAGGTAGCTGGCAGCATCTTCTCTCTGAGACAGGACTCTGCAAGAGGAATAATTCAAACCTATGGACACACAGTGACTGTTGGTGACCCCAGAGACCTCCATGGAGAGGGGCTGCGGGGAAGGGCAACAGGCGTGAAGGACTGCACTAGCTGGCAGTGAATGAGGAGGGTCCAGTCATCCCTCAAGAGACAGACAGAGCAATTGGCTGAGAGCCATCCTGGAGAGGGGCCAGCTGAGCTCAAAACTGAGAGCAGCTGGGGGTTCTATCTAGCAGCTCTCAGCCTCAGAAGGTATGCTGACAGCTGCAAAGCAAATGAGTCTGGTCTACATCAGAAGATGTAGATACACTGATATTATCCACTAACTGGCCAAAAAGCTTCTGATGGCTTGCTGGGGTACATCAGCACTGATTGGGACTCATTCTTCACATGTTGCCGACCAGTGACAGCAGAGACAAACCTGAAAGTGGAATTGTGTTCTTCTTCTCTCTCATTTGTTCTTTGTTGTAGTGGGGGTGATTTTGTTCTTGGTTACACTCAGAAGTGAAATAAACCAGATGCATATATGTAAACATCATATTTTCTCCCTAGTGTGGAAAGCTGGAAGAACAAACTCAGAGATCAAACTCAGAACTTTGGGCTTGCCTAGGATTTCTGCTCAAACTCCCTTTCCAAGAGGCCTTCTGAAATAAGAGGCCTTCTGTCTGCTTCATCTGAAATAACACTTTCTATTCCTTTTCCTCATTTTACTTTTCTTTGCTGTATTGATCACCACTTGATATTTTAGTATGTATTTATTTGTTTATTACTGGTATTTTCCACAAGTATATATGAAACCCTAGACTTTTTCTTTCATTTTTTTTTACTGCTCTCCAATACCTATAAGAGTCATCTTTTACCTAAGAAATACTCAGCAACCATCTGTTCAGTGAATGAATGGAAATAGGTGTTATTAAACCACAACATCTGCATTAAAATTCTACAGTAAAAGAATAAATAAATGAATAAAAATAAAAATAAGAACTTTGGGCTTGCCAGGTAGACACCTGGGCAGCTGAGGTATATTCCAACCCAATATTTTTTCTTTTCTTTTTTTTTTTTTTTTTTTTTGTACAGGGTCTCCCTACGCAGCTTGAATTCATAGTGATCCTCCTGTTTTCTGCCTCCCAGGGCTGGGATTACAGGCACACGCCACTGCCTGGAATCCATCACCGGCTCAGCGCACCTGAGAGCAGGGCCTGCGCAGCATGCGGTGCCAGGGATCGAACCCTGGCCCCTGCACGTCCTTAAGCAAGCGCTTAGTCTGCTGAGCTATACCGCTGGCCCTCCAATATTTTCAAAGGCTGTACTAGTTTACATTTCCATCAACAGTGAAGAGCTCCCTTTTCTTTGCCAGCATTTAATTCAATAATTCTTCTTTATTTTCTTTTTGATAACATATCCTTCAAACTCCATTTGGGACTCATTACCCAGTTATTTGAAGGTCTGTTTTAATTGCATCGAAGTATGTATACCTGATGTTATTTTAAAGACTATGATGAAGGACCGGCCAAATAGCTCAGTGCATTAAAGCACCTGCAAGCAGGCTCAGGGGCCAGGATTCGATCCCAGGGTTTGCCGTGCCAGCCCCGCCCCTGGGGTGCACTGAGACAGCAATTGAGACAGGTGGCATGCACCTGTGATCCCAGCTCTTGGGAGGCTGTAAACAGGCAGATCGCTATGATTCGGATCTAGTAGAGAGAGCCTGTACACACTATAGACCCTTTTCCTAAAATACAAAAACATAGACTACGGTGAAATTTTTTTTAAAACTTACAGCAAACAGCACACTAATATAGGAAGCATTCAAAATATATACCCCTGTGTATTTCAAACATACTTATCCCATTGTTCTTGCTATTTTTTGAAGCAATTAAAGAAATGTTTCTTTATCTAGCTGTACTGTTATGGAGCCATGTCTTGAATCAACTCAAAACATTAACTTTTAAAGGTCATTTTGACTTTAGAGAAAAGCTAAAAGCCACACAATGCCAGATCTGGTGACCAAGGTGGAAGAGGAAGCACTATAGTCATTTTATAGGCCACCTTGATGTGGGGTAGTACCCAGCATCAGGAAAAAGAAAAGATCCAGGCATGCTTCAGAAAGTGGCAAGAATTATGGAATCAATGTACTCAAATAAGGGGGCAAGAATTATGGAATCAATGTATTCAAATAAGGGGGGTTATTTACGGGAAGACTAATGTGTCTTCTATTGTAATAAATTTATTTAAGCATTCACTGTATTTTTTTCGTCTCTTTTATATGTGGGGTGCCTCCAGAACAGACCATTTACACAGCATACTCAATAGTATATAAATTAACATCCTCCCTCTTCTGACCCTTTGGTTCCTCTTAGTACAGATGATCTTGTGAAGCCTTCTGGTAGTCACATTACATTCTATGTCCACAGTGACTTTATTACAGTAATTAAAATGCCAAGGATTTTTTAATACAACATCTCCTTCACCCTATAACTGACAATTGGTTTCTGAAACCATACATGGAATTTCACACCAAGTTCCATCAAAATATGTTAGCCTTGGCCTACCATTTTTTTTTTTTTTTT